>JAHIAM010016236.1:0-13431 GCA_021605205.1 Aegilops longissima
CTCTGAGGCACTCTCCTCAATCCATAGCACATAGATTTATTGAAAAGTCAAACATCACAAAGTTTGACCATGTCGTGGAGAAAATAATTACATCTAATCGGCTAACATATACCATTAGATTCACCATGAGATGTAGTTTTGTATGATGTATCTTTGGCATTGTAGATATAAATAACATTTCGTAAACCTGATCAAAGTTTCCAAAGTTTGACTTCTAAAAATTTACATACCTTTGCATTATCGGCGGATGGAATATCTCTTTCCCCCTCTCAGCTATCTGGCGCACCACTCAGCCTTATCGGGGCTCCTCAATCTCTCTCAAACTTTATTGGTCAGTTTGGTTGTGACTGACCCTCATGCCTTGATGGCGGTCTTGCTGGTGTTGGCGTGAGATGTAAAATATTTCTGCTGGCGGGCTTGTGTTGTCTTTGAAGCATTTGGTTCATGCAGGCAAGGCAAAGCATCAACGTCCCATCAATCAATCCATGCATCAATTATTTAATGCTAATATCCATCCATGTTCTTTTTAGCCTTGTGGCGCACAACCGAGCACGACCAGGCGTTGAAATCGATCGCTTGGGCGAGGCTACTTGCGATGTCTGGAGTTCAGCCGGGCTAATTAAAGTGCAAGAGAACCCAGCCGGTGGGCTTTCTTTTCACAGGGTAGCAACCAAACAAGCATGCATGAAATCCAGCCACAACCCAGCCCATAAAAGATGCTCACGCATAAGCCAAGCGGCCTTATATCTCCTGGTTCACACATACACATGTCTGCTTGTGATCCAACACTCTTCGCCCTTGTTCTCTCTCCATGTGACACGCACCCCCTAAGTACCATAATCCCTCACTCCATCATCGGCTCTGTTTGGATCCATGGGTTAGAGTTAGTTTGGGTTGGTTTGAGTCAACTAACCCAAAAGATCCAAACAGGAGGGTTAGTTTAGGTTAGATGCATCTAACCCATCCAAAAAACTAACCCATCCAAGAGGTGCTTATTTAGGTTAGTTATTCTGGGACCACCAATAAACACTTTTTCTCTCGCTCTCCTTGCGATCCCTCCCACTTCCTCTAAGCTTCTCGTCCTCTCCTCCTCCCTCTCTCGCAGCGTGAAGGTGCCTCGCCGTATCCGCGCTCCATCTAACCCTGCCATCCAAACACCTCTTTACTTAGAGTTAGTTCAGGGTTAGAATCTATCTCTAACCTCTAAGCTGAGTTAGAGTATCCAAACAGAGGCCATAGGCAAGCACTCCCCCCTCCTAAGTATGATTATCTCTTACTAGCCATCGGGAACACACATATTGTCTCCTTCCATCCATCGTCTATCTCGATATCTCTCGGGGCATCTTCTCCTTTACACCTTGTCACTCGATCTCCCACCGTGTAGTCCCATCCACGATCTCAGGGGATCTCTCTATGACAAACATACACTCTCTCCTCCCCATGTCGCATTTTCTCCGTCGTCTCTCGACCTCTCTCCCTTGTTTGTGAGACCCCTCTTGGCCATGTGCTAGGGGTCTTCCTCTCGTTCAAACAACCACACACTATCTCCTCACCTTGCCTCCGTTGTCGAAGATGCATGTGTGATATGTTTGCATAAGACACACGCCTTTTCTCCACTTTCATCGTGTGTTGTCCATGTCTCTTTCACCACACACACTTTTCTCACTCCTCTCTCTCTCTCTCTCTCTCTCTCTCCCTCTCGTTAGGGACTCATCCGTCCATAAGCATATGGATGTTTTGAAAAGTCAAACCTCGGAAAAGTTTGACCAGGTATATGTGGAAAAACATTTACATCTGGAGCGATCATTAGATTCATCACAACATGTACTTACTTCATACTATCATTTATCTTTGGTATTGCAGATATAAGTAATTTCTTTATAAACTTGGTCAAAGTTTCAAAAGTTTGACTTAAAAAATGTTGTAACTACATTATCGAGCGGAGGAGTAGCTCTTTCTCTCTCTGCTATCTCTCACGGGCATCCCTCTCCTCGAACTCTCTATACCACGATTATCGCTCACTATGTCAGCGTATAGCCGTATATTGTGTAGTTGACGGTCAACCAATCCACATGCTGCGTTGTCATTTCGTGTTACTGTCGTGGTGTCTGGCCCATGTGGCGGTGGGTGAAAATAAGTAAACTAGAGGGCAAACTTCTTGCCTTGAAGGACACACTCGCGCACAATTCACCTCTGCGGTGGCATGCACGAAGGGCGACTCTCGCACACCCACACAACACACACCGGCACTGCGTGTACACAGCGTCGCCGCCGGTTGAGATGGAGGCGAGGCAGCCAACAAGCGGGCTCGAGCCAAAACCGCATCCGTGAGCTGGACTTCATCGGCACCTCCCGGCGACATCTGCTTGTCATCATCGGCGCCTTCCCACCAAATCTGCCGTGCGGACCGCCCTGCTCTCCGGCGGTGGCGCCCCCTCGTGCTGCGTCCCCCTCAACCTCACCGTCAGCAGCTACCTCTGCGGCGGGGATTACAACGCATGCGCGGTCTCAAGATCCTTTCGCCGCACCTGGGCCAGCCAGGCGCCTTGACATCCGCATGTTCGGTACCAGCGCAGGTCAACCCAAGTTCAGCGAGTGGTTCTTATCCCCGCCTAGATCAGCTCGAGGAGCTCGTTTTGAAGCTGGGCGATGTCGCTCTCGCGCCGTCCGCGCTCCGCCTCACGCCAGCGCTGCGCGCCGGCTTTAGCTCCTGCTATCTTCCCAGTTAATGCGCGCCGCCCTTCTTCTCCCTCAACTCAAGCAGCTCGACCTCTTGACGTTGTCATCTCGAAGAAGGCTATGGAGCACCTGCTCCGCGTTGTCTTGCTCGAATACCTTCGTCTTGAGCAGATCCATGGGTTCATTAGCCTCCACATCGCCTCGATGAATCTTGATGGATTTATGTGTCTTCTGGCCCCAAACAAGACATCAATGGGAAGAGATCACTCCAGCTGTTCCATGTTATGGTCATTGAGAATCGCCTTTCCTTGAGAGATTGCTTGTATCGGATCTAGAAGGTCCAACAAAATCAGGGTCATTGATGCACCGAAATTGGACGTTGGTGTACTGTGCCAAATTCTCGAACTCTTTATTGGATCCGTTCGTTCGGTACAACACTCATCTTCTTCTCCGTCTTCTTGAAATTCACATTTTAAATTTCTTCTTGATGTATTCGACCGTCTTCTGAAAATGATTCCCAAGCTTGACCGGTCCATGCCGGTGAAGATCTTAGCGATAAAATCTACCCTTAATCTGGATCAAGTTGTTGGATTCCTTACATGCTTTCCATGCGGAGCTACTCATCGGTGAAACTTCTTTCCTATTAGTAAGCGGTAATCCTGCGTAGCTCAATTTTTTTGTAATTTTCCCAAATTACGATGACAAATGTAGTGTTCAAAACTACATCTCGCCTTGCACGAAAGAAATGTTTTAGTATGTTTCTCACGTGATCACCTACATCATTTTATCTTGTACTACTATAGTAGCCTAGGCTAGTCATAGTGGAAAGTAACTTGACTACTCCGGTAACTCTATGGTTACCCTAAGGGCAAGTACTACCTCCGTCTGGTTTACTCTTCCAATTTTGTTACTATCAAAATTTGACCATTGATTTAGCGACAAAATGTTAATGCATGTCACTAAGAACTATATCGTTGGATTAGTATTTGAACATAATTTCAAATGGTGTAATTTTAGTGACATGCATTGGCATTTTCTTAGGTAAATCTATGGTCAAATTTATACTAAATACGGTACTATTCCTCCGTCCCAAAATTCTTGTCTTACATTTGATTGATACAGATGTATCTAACACTAAAATGTAACTAGATACATCCGTATTTAGACAAATTTAAGACAAAATTTTGGGACGGAGGAGTACAAAAGTGGGCTATGTAGGCCAAAACACGTGCCAAATTCACTTGTGATGCATTTGGCATCGATGCCCTCCATTGCTCACTGGTGCCCCAATTTGGATCACCTACTTTGCTCGGTGCCAAATTAACTCACGCTATGAAAAACCTTGCGTGGGAGAGAGAGAGGACCGAGGCAATAAAAACACTTGTTTGGGAGAGTGAGAGGCTGGTGTAGTTGGTTTGATTGATTTGTTTATACATGTGGGTCTATGTGCTGCAGTGGTGCCAACTATCTCACATCGAGGCGGTGCCAAAATCTTTGATTTGACATCGATCGTATTATGTGGCATACTTTTGCGAAATATGGCATCGGCCACATAGTGGAGGCAACAAATGCCCAAGCTCTTCACGTGCTCCTAGTTAAATGAAGGAAGCGAAAGATAGAGAGAGAGAGAGAGAGAGAGTGAAAAAATATCACTAGCCAGCCAACCCTATCGTATGGCGAATGATATTGGTACCTCTTGATGACACGACAATCTTATGCAGCCAGCTGCTCTAATATATTCTCTTATTTTGCGAGATAAAAAAGACCGAAAGTGAAAAATGTGCTGCACGTAACAATCTCGCCGAATGCCTTGATCTCCATCTTAGAAATTGATTTGATCGACTACGAGGCAGCACATCGAGATTAAATTGGCGGTTCTTTGTTGAGGCAAGTGTGCTCAAGGTAATGAGGTTTGGCGTTCTCTGGCGCAACAATGAATGGCGTGCTGATCACATAGCGTCTAAGCCTAAATGACAAAGTCTCCCATGAAGCTGAATTTGTTTTGAACATCAAGTGGCGGAGACTGAAAACTTATTTCCCCATTAGTGACTTGTCGAGGCGGTGGATTTTAGTTTATGCGATAAGCTGCATCCACCTAAAATGTGAAAGTTCTTACATAAACTTCCTAGTAATTCCCTCTTCCTAGGTGCAGCATTACTCTAACATTTGTAATATCAGTTTGAAACTTGTAATATTGCGTGTCCTATTCCTGCATTTTCAAAATCCTGCGAATCAATCAGGTCTGAGTTGGTGATGATGTTGTGCCTCCATCTTTCACCAATAGCCGTCGGATCTAGATCTGGCGCATACAAATAAGCTTATCCATTTTGCGAAAGATGCCGCACTTGTTCCTATTTACAAACAACTCCTTGTCTCTCACAATCAGCCTTATCTCCTCCCACCACATCTAGAAGGCCGTGGAAAAATCTGGCGCGATGGCGCTGCAAGCCGTCCACCCCAATCTTGGTGTTCGTGCAATGCACGAGCATCTCGCCGCAGGAAATTATGTCGAGCAGGGGCTAGTTGTAAGCAGGCTAGCTCTACAGCCATGATGATAGTATTTGCGGATGGTGATCTGACTATGGTATGCGAACAGGCGCCTATGCTCAGTGTCATCTCGTGGCAGGGGTCTTGTCACTTCCTTTGTGAGGGCAACCGTAATAATTTGACCAATGGGTGAGTACAGTGCTAGTACTCCTAGGAGTACTACATTGGTGATACTACTACTAATACACCACCATCTGGATTTAGAGTACTACCCGCGTCCATCGGATTTTAGTATTTGACTAGCAATATCTAGTAATGCATGTCACAAAATGTACTACTCCCTCGTAAATAAATACTATGGTGACAACCTCTTGGCCTTGGTGGCCTGAGACTGCCCATACGTCAGCGCCGAATATCCACCTCGAGTCGCTTCGCCCGCATAGCGCCTGGCATGACAAGACACCATCGACATAATCTTACGTCTCACGCACATGCAAGAGGAGGGCGATGGGGCGCTGGCCTTCTTGGACCGCAGAGCGACCTTGGGCGACCTGTTGGAAGCACGTTGAGCTACGCCGCCATTGTGCTGCTCCTCCAGCGTCGGTTGGTGACCGGCGCACTAAGGCGTGAGGATGTAGTTGATGGATCCGTATGTATTTTATCTTCCGTCAAATCCATGTAGTAGTATATGATACTACAGTAATTATCTTACCTTCGCATCAACTTCATAATTTGTCGTACTCCATGCATGAGCGGCGCGAGACCAAACTTCTCATTACTCTGTCGATCGCGCCATGGAGGCGAACCAAATTTTACAAATTCGAGTTCAAAGGAAAAAGCCTGCCGTGTTATCCACCCCCACGGTTGGTCGGCACGCCGCTCAAGCGGGAATCGTGGGTTGCATTTTCACTTACAAGTGGGACCGTGGTTGAGCAAACCGACTATCGACAAACCCCATCCCCCCCCCATGGCTGAGAAAGCAGGAGGGAAAGAGATGGGTTAACGGACTCCAAGAAAATTGGTGTCGGATGGGACTCGTGTGGGTGGCGTGTGCGTCGCTAGCGTGAATGCTAGTTATGGCCCATGCCACCCACTATATCGAGCCTATATCGAGTCGTGAACAAATTTCCTGCGTCCGTGCTCGGCCTCTTATCTCTTCCCCGCCAGCGGAAAGGAGCCCTCTTTTTGCTCAATGCGGTCCCATGTTAAAGAAAGGGACCCGAACCGCACATCTTTCACCTCGGCGTCTTTGGTGATGAAAAAAAATGAAAGATCTTGGTGGCCACTTTTGGAGTTACTCGGTAGTAAGATTCTATTTAGTTTCCCAAAGATGCACATCTCGTGGCTTCAACTACCACTCTATTTTCTTTCATGACCGACCGGATCTTGGATGTCCCATTCGGCAAAAGGAGGAAGAACCCACCAAATCTTTGGTTGTGCTCTCGGATTAGACTAGTTGTGCTAACTTAAAATTTTATTGTGCTCCTCCGTTCCAAAATACTTGACTTCCATTTGTCCAAAAATGGATGTACCTATATACTAAAACATGTCTAGATACATATATATTTTGACAAATAGAAGGCATGTATTGTGCAGGGAGGAGTAGAATGGATGCAAGTTTTGTATTGGGAAGAAGAGTACATCCATATATTGATAGAGGCAATTTAGTAGATGTTCTATCACTTTTAGCTATAAGGTATAGATGAGATTAGTGCACTTGTTGATACTCCTACTTGGTATCGTGTTTGCTTGGCGGAGAAAAAGCGGACGGAGGATACTAGAATAAGGTAGACATGGACTAGATGCGAGGAAGCCGTCTACTTCTTTACACTCGAAGAAGAAAGCCGCAAAGATCGAGCCTCAGGATCAAAATGAATGCATCGAAGGCACTAATCCAACTTAGGGAGTAGTAAAATGTATTCTTGTGGTTCTTGTTTTCTTTGGTCTTGCTTTTCTAGTCAAAATTATCGTTGGAGTTAAATGCAAAGCGGAGGTCCTTTGGGGTTGCGTTGCGTTGGCCTTACAAGTGGGACCATGTTAAGGAAACCGACTATCGGCAAACCCCACCCCCCACGGCGATGGCTGAGTTAAAAAGCGATGAGGTTAAGAGATTGCTCTATACGGACTCCAGAAATATGGTGTAATGGAAGTTTCCGTTGGTACTCACGGCGTGAATGCTTGTTCGGCCCATGCCACCCTACTACTCCCTACTATATAGTACTACTAGTATCGAATTGAGGTGCTGGTTACGTAGTACAATATGGCTCGAAAAACACCTACGGCCTTGAAGCATGTGAAGCTAGTACAAATAGTGTACTACTTTGTTGATTGGCCTCATCCGATAACCTGTTGCAATGCATTACAATTATGTAAGGAAAATTTTTTTGCCTTGCCCCTCACTCAAAAGCAACTCAAACCATTCATAAATTTAGTAAGTTTATCACGGGCATATCATTTTATTACATACAACGGTCATCAACCCACCGACACGAGGATACATTATAAATACTAAAGTTTTCACCACACAAAAATAACAAGCAATGAAATGAACTTCAACTCAACCATTCCTCGGCGTTGGAAACCTTGCTTTGAACCACAAGTGATTCTATGGGGCCCCATCCATTGTCGTCTGGAGACCAACGGGGTGATCATCCGGTGAAGCGGCCTACTATTCATACCGGGTGGGAACCACCCAAATGTCAGGTATAACATTTGCTTCTCATAAATGGTAGTAACGTTGTGTCAACAGATTGGACGCCTTTCACCATCATTGGATAGTTTTGTCCAAGGAAGGCGAGTTTTCTCCAAGACTATCAATTCGTACCGGGGAAGGAGTTGGCGCTAGCACACTAGTATCCATCCGAATACCATCAGCGGGTGTTGGAATAGGTCGGAGAGTGGACCATGGGAGACTACACCTTCCTTAGCGTAACATCATCGATGGGCTGTATACACCGAGAAGGGTGATCCATCGAATTAGTTGCGGCGCCAAATAGTATAGGGCTCTTCGTCCTCATGCCGTGATCATCACCATCATCATCCCCCTTGGTTATAAAAATCTTCAAGTATAGGTGGTGGAATGTTCACGGGACCTTGGAAACACAAGAAGAAGGTTAATTAGTAAGGCTGGCCATAGTGGGGTAACATAAGTAGTATCATGCACTTGGGACTTAAACATGCTTATGTGGGAATTAAGGAAGAGAGATGGTTATAGTAACATAGGTGAATCGGTAACATAATAAATGTGATGCTACTATGTGTCATGCATGGCAATAAATGAGACCCCTATGATACTAATCTAAGATACTATGCACTAAAGGGAAACTTGCTAACCCGCATGCATGTGGATGAAACAATTATAATTAGGTGGAAGACAAGCGCTGAAACAACGAGGATGCCATGCAAAAACAGTGCCACAGTGGTGGCAGCAAACACAAAGGCCCTCGTTTGAATTGCATCACAGTACTCCCGTGTCGAAACTGATTTTGAGCAATATCCTCGGTCAAACCGAGGATGGCAACAAGCTTTGAAGATAGCAACAACTTCATAGTTGTTGTAATTCCAAGGGTTGGGGACTCGAAATTATCTTCCATAGAAGCCAGTCACCAATTATTTGAGCGGGTACAATACCGGTGTGCTCAACCTCGGGCGATCTGCTGAGATTTTGGAAGTGGAACCGGTCACGGTGTACACATTCACAAGTTCCCACTGATTGGACCCAATGTAAACAACCCAATCTCCATTTGCTGCCCAAGCCTTGCCCTCAGCGATGGCATCTTAACATCATCGTATCATTATCAAGGGCATCAACCACGGGAGGCCTCCTCGTAAGGGGTCCGGTCCGGCCGAAGAAGATGGGAGATCAAACCGCTCCTTGACTCTTGGGTTCCTTGTAATGATGTTATTAGTTGAGTCGAGAATGGGCTTGACGGACCTGCCATGTAGCGGGGTGATGGCGTCGCCCGATCAATGAGTTCCTCCACCCGTCATCTTTCGGATCGGGGCAAGAATAACGGGGTTTTCGTCCGTTCCTTCCTGGAAAACGATAAAATGGCGGAAAGGGTGAAAAAAAAGGAGGGGGAGGGAAACTCACAACATTCCATCAGAGGGAAAAGGGAAAGTTGGGCGGTTGCGGGCCACGTTCACAACCCCCCTCTCGGTTCAAAATCCCTCTCCCTCCTCACGGTGGAAGGGAACTGCGGAAACATGGTGTTAATTTCTCGGCAAAATGCACGCGCGTTGGCCAGGTGCGGTGGTTTCGCCATTTTTTGGCTGCCGTTGTTTTGAAACCGACTAAGATGCATCGGGAGAAAATTAAACTACTCTACCCATCCACCTCGTTTCTAGTTATAAAAAAGTATTTGGAGCTTGGCGCTTTTTGCCAAGGCCCCTTCTAACATCTTCGGTTAAAAAAGGCCCCTTCCCTCCCAGGTGGTCACGATCGGGGAAAAAAAAATGCGGGGGCTTTTCTTGTGGGGAGGGCAACCGCGAAGCCACTTCCCGCCGACCCTGGGTATGCTACCTCTTTTAACCATACCCTTGTTCTATTGCCCCATCCGCGTCGTTGCATTGGATCTTTCCACTCCACCATCTTCCCAATTTGCTATCCTCTGCTCTCAGGAGGAAAACCATAATTTGCACTATTAAAAAACCCTACTTCAAGACTAATGCATATGCGGGTTGAATAAGGAAAGGAAGGGGAGCTTGTCCAAGAGAGTAGGCATCGAACCCGCATCTAGGTTGAAAAGGGGAAAATCAGTAGCTAAGGACAGTCTCTGTCTCTTGGTTGAAGAAGGGTAGAAAGGCATGACAACGCAATAGAAATGACAGTTGATCGGTTTGTTGTCCTCACATAGGAAAAAGGTGGCTAAAGAGAACAAAAATGGGACGTAATCCACATATGCTGCGGATATTTGTTGCTCTAGGCAACCATACCTCCCTCACCCTCTCGCCATGGGGTACATCGTCTGGGGCCCCTTGTCGAATGGGCCTCCCATGCTCTTATTGCCACTTTTTTGTTAATACGGGTCAAGTCAAGAATCTCGCTAAAGTGATGCCACATTTAACTAATGCCGCTCTCGGTCTAATGCCAGATAAATTTAAGCAGGCCCATTTAATGTCCTTTGGATCATTTCGGGTTATTTGTTGATTGTGGATGTATTAAAGATTTTTCACTAAGGCATTCTAATCTTGTTGCACCAATATACCAACGATGAAACTTTTACTACCTTCTTTTTCTTTGTTAATGCTTATAGATTACATACCTCACTTTCATGAGATAAGTTAATTTTTTTGCAGTGTCACCAAAATGCCAAAGGGATGCATTTATTTTGGTTAAACCACAACAATTATGAAGACAAGAGGAAAAAGTGGGCACCTCCTCCTCCGGCTGTTCTCTTGATTGTTCGATCAAGTTTTATGTTTGATGATTATCAAGATTGGGATAGCAATTTTAAGGTCCCCGAGTTGAAATGATATTTACCTTGGAGGTACATGGTTTGCAATTTTTTTTTCATTAGTTATAATGCTAGTTACCTTAGACTTATTTTGGTTTAATGCTCATGCACACTAGTATACCAATCTGAAACTTTTACCTTTACATTTTTATTGTTAATTCTTATAGAAACCTTCCGTGCTAGAGTTTATTAAATCTTTCTAAAACCATTTTCTTGTACCCCTTAATAAACTAACTACTCTCTTTTGCACTACCCTTTGGATTAGTGTATTTTGTAGTATTGAATGGTGTTGCATTAGCTATGGACATAAATAAAGTGTGGCAAGCTTTCCCGATATGGCTCAAAAAACTACTGTTTTTCTAAATACTAGGCGTTTGGGTACTTTAAATTGAACCGCGTCTTATATTAAAAGGAGGTGTGAGTTCACTCAAATTATCCCTAAAGCTAGTCACACCTTTGTTAAAATTAATGTTCATTATGTTATCGGAGGGTGTATGTTTGTCTCTAATGCTTCTACTACATACCCGACATCATGATGTAATGTTAAGTCATTTCCTTTTATCAGTGTCACTAAATTGTCAAATGATGGCATTTTATTTTAGTAGAAGCGCACAAAATTTGCTTAAAAAGAAGAGAAAGGTGGGAAGGCTCGTTTTTAGAAAAAACTATGTATGCCTTCGACATCTTTTGTTTATTTATTCCTTCAAAGGTGGTTAGAAACAGTCTTGCTACCTTTTCAAAGAAATTGGAATGCTTATATTTGTGAGTCTATGCTTCAACTAGTGCCACTTTATAGTAATCACACTTTCAATATCTATGCAACAGGGATGCTCGATTTTAGTGGAGCTGCACAAAAGTCCAACTGGTTCAACATTAGGAGCATGTTTTTTCAAACCTTTATATCCAATTGGTGGCACTATGAGCTGTTCATTACGAAGGTACATGGTTTGCTACTATCTTGCTACTCTTTTGTCTGTCATTAGATAGTAATACTAGTGGTTTGCATGTGAATTTATTGGCAGGGTGGACCTACATTGGAGGTGCAGGACATGGTTCAATGATTGGATGCTCAATTTGGTTGTATCCGATTTCACCTCTTCCATCACTGCTGAATATGGTGTGGTATATGTTTACTAGCTGCTTGATATTTGTGCGAGAGATGTCTGCCGTTGCTATTGGCAAACAAGCAAAGTGTCCTAATTTTGGTTGAACTGCAAAGAGAATAGTATAGTCACTGCATGCAGTGCCATTTGAAAATAGACACAAAGATTGGATAGTCACTTCATGGACAGCAGAAAAGTAGTCTGTACTATTTATGCCAACACTAGGTGCTTCATTGCTTTGGTCTGATTATACAATAGGCATCATTTTCCCTAAGTTAAAGTTTGTATTCGAAAATAGTCTCGGGTGTGATCGAGAAGACCAAATCATATTGCAGTGGATGTTCCTCCATCATGTGTGGTTCATTCTCATGGTTCCAGCTGTTGGTGAAACCACTTACGTTTAAGAGGAATTGTAGACTTCACAAACAAATTTGTCTTTCATCTGTCTTGAATGTTGGCCAAGAGAAGCATCCATGTTAGTAGGAAGAACATATGTTTTTCTAGATCTTTGCTTTGGAGCTACATATTTGTATACGATCTGTGAATCATTGAGATGCATTAACATGTTGATCTTATGTATGGGAATCGTACTAGTTAGTTTTAGTTGCGATGCAAGATCCGAAGTGGCTGATCTTTGCTTTTGGAGCTACATATTTGTATATGATCGTGAATCATTGAGATGCATTACGATTACTTATTTCGTTCGCTCGGTGTTTACAAGTTCTGATCGATCACTAGCTAGGCTACAAATGCGCTCTGGCAGTTTTATTTAGACGCAAGATGCAAAGTGGCAGTTTTGAATAAAATGCCTACTCTAGAAAGCCGACAAGCTACTATCGATCCTACACGGATAAAAATGCCTACCTCGAAGAAAGCCGACAAGCTACACTATCGATCCTACGGATAAATAGCGGATCAGCACTACTACCTCCTTTCCGGTTTGGGGCTCAATTCAAGAAACGACCTACTCGATCCTACACGAACAAATAGCGGATCACGCGCTAGTACCTCCTTTCCGGTTTGCAGGGCTTAATTCAAACCTCTCACCAACCAAGGTACTCCCTCCGTCGGTTTATTAGTCCCGTGAGCAAAGCAAAGAAGACCAAGGCATGGCTATAATTAACGGCATGCGAAGTTTAAGCCAATTAATTTAGCGATTTAAGTGGCTGCATGCGTCCTCGGTGCGACTCTTGCATGTGCTTCGCTCGCGGCGATTTCGAGGCTGCATGCAGCGGCCGTAATTAAGGCAGCTAACGATGCGAAAAAGATATGCTTTAATTGTTGCGGGCTTTTTAAATCCTGAAATCATTATTGACAAGGAGGGAGATGATTCGAGTGCCTGTTGATCGCCTGCGGCGGCGCGACCCGGAGGACAGCCATACATAATTTCAGTTTCCTAGTTTTCCCGGCAGCGGCGCTAAGCCATTATGCATTAAATTCCGATGACCGCGCCCTTCCCTATAAGTACTGTTTCCGGCCTTCTCCGGTCCGTGACCCAACTCACCATATCCTCATAAGCCCCCACCGGCCCGCGCCGCTCCCGTCGCCATGCCCCCGCCGCTGGTGGCGACGCCGGGGCGATCACCGCCGGAACTAGTGTTGGTTTTTCACCGGAAGGAGCGGAGGGAGGAGGCATTCTATCCTTTAGATGGCAATGCAGGAGGAGTTGTTGGGGCGACCGCATGGCGGAGGAGCAGGAGTTGTTG
>JAHIAM010016239.1:0-14697 GCA_021605205.1 Aegilops longissima
GTTCCGGCCGTTGGCGCCTCTTTCCGGCTTGTTGGGCGTAAAATGGATCGCGGCCGTCAGCTTTGCCTTTGGGGGTGGCAATGCGGCTCCCAAGCGGGCGCATCTTGGAGCCATCGAAATGCTCGCCAATGGGTATCGGATTTGGCGGCTAGTCTCGGCCCGGTCGGCGAAACGGCGGGCTTGCAATTGATGGGTCTGGGGTGGTAATGATGGGTGGGGGCCAACTCTTTGGCCCCATTTGGCCCCGGCAGAAGCACTCGGCTTGATGTCCCAGTGGGGCCAAACCACGGGGATTGGATGTCTTGAAAGTAAGGCTTCAACCTTTTGGGGCAAATGGCCCCTAACAATCTTACGGTGGGGGAGTTCGCTTGGGGCGAGTGCCCCTTTTGGGGTAATATGGTCTTGGACGGGGGCGCCTTGCCTTCCTCCTTGCGCTCCACTTATTGCTTTTACTACCTTTTTGGCGGCAAGCAAGAACATGGGCTCCTTAAGTCGGGGGGGACCGGGGGTGTAATCCCATTTTCTTGGGAGAAAAGCCTGCCGGGTTACGAAAATGGTCCATGAGCTGGTATAAAGGAAGAGCTTTCTGCCCGGTTTGGGATGAATGGTGATGGGCGTAAAAGGGCGGTAACTTTGCCATTCTTGGGGACTTCCATTCCCTCGTGGCCTTATTTGGGGGTTGATCATGCCTTGAGACCAAAAAGGGTTGGCGGTTACCGAAGGCGACTTCGGGGTTGATTGTCGGGGGGAGTTTCAAAGGTCTCCTTGGGTCTTCAGGTTCCCCTTTCCTCTTAACCAATGTCCCGTGACTGGGCGTTTCGCCGAGCGGGACACTTCCAATCGGGCCTAAAGGTCCGGCATTTCCAAGGGCCTCATGGCGGGGAAAGGTAAATGGGCGTATGGGGGTTTAACTGTCGGCCGGGTTACTTATCGGTGAATCGAAATGCATCTAAAACAAAGCTCGCATGGGTGGAGTCTATCCGGTCAATTCTCGGCGAAGGGCGGGTCCTTGGGGCAAGCTTTGTTGAGGTTGTGGCAATACCATGCCCGCTTGTTCTTCTTGATGCAGGGGGTTTGCAACCATTGGAAAAGAACACTTCCAAATGAAACCCTGGAGTGGGTATCTCTTCTCAACAATCTTTTTCTCTTGACCCGGCGCGGGCCTTTGGGCTTCACTCGGTGGGACATGTTTGTGCCGGGTTGTCCCGGGGCATGTCTTTGGGGCCGCGAAAATGTCGATTCTCAGGAGAAACCGGCCGCCTTCCATTCGAAGGTTTGCACCTATGAAACCTTCCTGCCGGGGTAAGGTATCTTCCGTTTCTTTGGCCGGCAGGCCCTCCTTCGACTCCTTGGGGTTGGCATATCTCGGCGCGTGGCCTGCCTAACCTCGAAGAGCTTATCGGGAATCCGGGGCTCGGCTCCGGGCCGCATGCTCGCTTTTCCGCTACCCAATCCCTTGGAACTTGGCTTTCATCTTGAGGTACTATGGGGGCGCCGACCTTGCCAAAGGGTCGGCCAAGCGGGGTGTGGGGCTTTGAGGGTCCACCCGAACCGGGTTCGGGGAAATGATCTTTGCCCCAAAGGGCTCATCGGGATCTTCCGATCTGGCGGGAAGGCCAGCAATGTCGTGGAAACTCCGGCCTTGGCTGTTTTCTTGATTCAACTTCCCATCGGCCTTATCGGTGTTGATCTTTCCTCCAAATCTTCTTTTCCGGAAAGGGCGGCCGCCTCCTGCAAGGTTCCCAAAGGGGCTGGGATGGTTCGGCATCCCTGGTACACTCTGTCTTTGGCCTGGAAATGCATCTTGGAGATCGACTCGCTTCCTTCCTTCCACCGCCTTTCTGTGTCGTCGGCCACTTTGGTGAACACCCTGGCTCCTGTTTCAATTTTCGTCTTTCTTTGGGCCTTTAAAACGACCGATCGGGGGGACCATGGTGGCCGGCCCAGCCCGAGGCGGGCCGTCTCCCTTGGGATTGGGAGCTGACCTTCCGGGTGGGGGTTTGGCGGCTTCCCGCCCCTTGGAATGCGGGGACCATCTAAGGACTTTTGAAGGCGGAACAGTTGGACTTGCCGCCTTTTGTGGGCCCCATGGTGCCCTTAGCTTTGGTCTTTTGCCCCCGATTTTGGAAGCGGCTTTGGGCCTTGCTTTGAGAACTGTTCTTTGTCCCCTTGGTGTCTCGGGGAGTTGGAGTGAGGGAACCTTGGGTTGCGGCTTCAATCTCCTCTTCTGGAGGGTCCTGGCGTGCACCTTTTGACACAGCTCGTCAGGTTCGGCTCGTGAAAGGCCCTTTTTGGGAGGTGCCCCAGCAGCGGGAAGACCGTCCACCTGTGACTCCCTCCGGGGGTTGGGTTTGGCGGAGGTATTGAGGACCTTGAGGCCTTCGAAAAGGGAAAAGTGGTAGGCTTGGGGAGGTGCTTTGGTCTCGTATTGCATGAAGGCCTCGGGAAACGCCTTTGTTGTTTGGGGCCGGGCTGTTCGCCTTGGGCCGCCACAGGGGAGGAACAACTTGCGGCAACCGCTTTTCCCGTTCATGGACGGCCGGGGTGTAACCTTTGGATCTTCGTTCTGGCGGTGTAGGCTGTCTGGGGGTGCCCTCGGGAAGGGTACTCGGATCACGACCGGCCCCCTCTTTCCTTCGGCCGGTGGTGGAGGGTCATGGTGGCGGGGCTTCGCCGACTTCTGGAGCCCAACCGAAAGTCGGATGCTCGGCGGGTGGCGGGGGCTTGCCTTTCCCTGCGAGGGAGGAGGCACATGTTTGATCCCCGCTCCACTTTGCTCTTGTATTTGTCTGGGTTGATGGGAAAGGTATCCGGGTGGTGAAAGCGGCCTTGTTTTTCTTCCACAGGCACCGCCCGATCGGGCGGCGTCGGCCCTTCTCGGTGGGGCAAAGTCGTTGTTTTTTCGCTTCCCTCCTGCGGGGGACCTGTCTGCCCTTGCAGCCCGGTAAATCTTTGGTCGCTCGTACGGGGGCACTCCCACCCTGGTTTCCACCGCCCGCCCGTGGCGCGCGGATTTCTCCGGGTGGTGTACCGCAGGCGTTGGCCGAAAGGTTGCGATAGCTACGGCTTTTCCCGGGCTAACGGCGGCTAAACCCGGTGGGCGCGGCCGCCTGGCCGATCCATCTCCGGGTACCGACAGCGTCTCCCGCCCCACCCTCGCGCCTTCAAGGGCTGAAGGTGGCGTGCCTCCGACATCTCGGCGTCACCGTCTTCCGGAATAAGCGCGGTCGGTCTTCGAGCGCGTCGAGAGGTCTGGCTCCCAGGGAGCGCTCGCCATGCCGATGGCGAAACCCGGTGGCGGTGCTTCCGCCCTCTCCGCGAGGAGGAGCTCGCCGTGAACCACCCGTTGGTGGGGAGCGCGTCGGCGGCGTGGTGTCATCGACCCGGCATTGGGTCGGTGGAGCCTCCGGACTCAAGTCGTGGCGGGCTCGCCCGGCGGCGTGGGTTTTCGAGGAGGCGCGGAGGCTCTGGGGCCGCCCGTCTGCGTCGGATGAGGCTCGTCGGAAGGTGAACCCGCCCGACAAGTTTTGGAGCAGCTGGCGGGCGTCCCGGGCCCGTGCGGGCGTCCCCGAACTCCGTCCTCTGGCGGCTATTTCTTTCCCCGAGGAGAAAAGGTTCCGTCGAGCAGATCTCGGAGGCGGTGCACGGGCCCCGGTGGCCGCCAAATGTCGAGCGTTGGTCGACATATGCCAAGATGGCTTATCATGGTAAGGCGAGTAGAACATGTCGGTGCCAGAAGCAGGATGGCGAAGGCGCCGGCGGATCTTAACGGGCTCTCCGTGGAGATAATACCTCTTTGCCCTCTGGGTCTCCGCGCCTATGCAAAGTGGGTACAAGGTTGCTCCTTGAGTTTTGGGTGAGGAAGGAGGGGCCACGGCTAGCTCTTCTCTTCCCTCATGTGTCTAAAACTATTAGGGTCCAACCTCTTGCATGGGTGCCGGGGGTTTATAGGCCTACCCGGAAACAATGTAATTCGGTGGGGGTCCCGGCCAAATCTTCTCTTATTGGCGTCTTCCTCCCCATTGCGGGGGGCTAAGCGGGCCCGGGCCCACATGGGGCCGCAGGCCTGGCCCGGGGAGTCTTGCCCGGGATTCTTGCAGCCCGATGGCGTTGGCTTGGTGGTGGGTCATGGCAGTCACGCCGCTGACGGCGATCCTTTTGCCATTCCTGTCAAAGTAAATGGCGTCGGGACTCGTGGGAGGTGACTCGGGGCCGACTCCCAGGGGTCCGTCTTGGCGCTCTCACGTTTCCCACCCCGCTGAAAGGCGGGCCCCCCTCCGGGTCGTCGCGGCCGTCGTGGATCGGATCGCCTTGGGGCTGATGTCGGGGCGGAGTCGGATCCGGCCGAGCGGAGATCTCCATCGATCGATTCTGGTGGCCATGCACGCCCTTCATGAGCGGGCGGGATGGGCGGCGTTGCACCCCATCCTCCAATTGGTGGGGAGGTGGTTAATGTGGCCGTCTCCCCTATTCTTCTGGGCCCCGGTTAAGTCGGCTTATCTTAAATCTCCGGGACTTTCGGCCGTGAGGCGGTCGGGCTCTTCGTCTTGGGTCTTGAAAGCGAGGCTGCTCGATGTCTTGAAAAGGTCAGGGCTCGGGTTTGCCTTTGGCCCATTACTCCGACAACTAGTAGTATATTTTCTTGCCATGTTGAGATTTTAAAACCACGGTGCGGACATGCAAGGAGCAATGAAGACCAAACCACGGGATATTGGGACATCTTCAAGGGCGTGGCAAGTTAAGGAGCTCATCGAACCAAAAGGAGCTTTGGTAAGTAACACCCTTTCAATTACTTTGTTTGCCTCGTGTTCTTGATGTGTATATGTTGTTTCTTTCTCTTAGGTTGTTCTTGATGTGTAATAAGAAAGTCTTAATCGTCCTAATGCTTTCATTTTAGCTTGATGTAGGAAGTGGGTGTTCTCACCTTGATTTTTTATTTATTTTTCCTTTTGAATTCCTTTCAGGTTTTTATGGCTTTACTAAATGGATCTAGGTTGCTCGGTATTGATCTAAAAAAATAACTTCATGTCGGGGATGCAGTTCTGCGGGAGGAAGTATGGTCAACCTCGAGATCATGTTTCCAAAATGAGGCATTCACACAAGGTGCGGTTCTAATGATCTTTGGATTAGACACAAGGTGCAAATTCCCATATCTTGCTGGATTACACACAAGCCGGTGGGGTCGTCGGCTGTTCGTGTCCTCGTAAGTAAAGGCTGAAAAAAGCGTCAGCAGCCCTTGAGAATGTAGCTGAGTTCTGAAGAAGCGAAAGAGCAATCGATGCTCTCTTCACCCAAGCCAAAAGAGATGGAAGAAGCGAAAATAAGCTAGCGAGGCGGGAGGCTGGCGTCTCTGCTATCTAAAACTGTTGTCAATACAAAATTTCCTTCATAATAGCTAGGTTCAAATGTTTATCCATCAGCATTGCTTTGTGATGTCCGTGCATCTCGATGTGGCACAAAATGTTTTTTCGGGTCATGTAATAACAAATTACTTTCCAAACAATAAAGGGGAAGCATTGGACATGGTATAGTTCACGCAAAGCCCGACATTCCAAGTTCAACTTCCACATCAAACTCATGTTCGGATATCGCAATTCATACATAATGTCCACAACCATGATTCACTTCAAAGCCAAAAAAATGGAGAGAGTTATAAATAAAGAAAATCATCTACTAGTTCCCTACGGTCAAACAACAATCAAGACCATCGTAAATTAATTATATTTTAGTCATTTTGTGTTCTAAAATTCTAGGCTTGGGAAGGGCGTGTTGCCCGGCCCTTGTGATTCAATGAAGCGGAGGGGAGTCTTAAGCTGGTTGCCGGGGGCGTGCTCGGCCGGGTCCACGGCCCTCTTGGCCGGGCGCCGGTTCAATGCCTGCGCTAGAGGGTCGCGTCCGTGTCGGGCAACCACTCCCTCCAGTCCTTTTTGTTTGGGTATAACAAAATCTCGTTTTCCATTCAATTTACAAGTAAATTCAAAAACTTTGACCCAAACTACGATGGGGACTAGTAAACGGAATGAGGTAGTAGTTTTTTAATCGAAGAAGGTTTCCCCTTCCGATTTTCATTAAAAAACCAACATCTAAATCTAAACCATAGTATTTGCCCTAGAACTACCGGTTCAACATCTGTAACATAAACCCATTCAACCTCCATCTAAAACAAACCATACAACCATCGCCAAGGCGTAGCACTATAATTCCATTTTCCTCCATACCAATCGTTTAAAAATACTTACTACTTATACCGGGCCATTGAAAATTGGAACTCCTAACCCGCTAAAAATGATATTTTAAGCTGGCTACTCGTCTGTGGCGGCGAGCCACCGCTCAAGTCATTCACATGGTCCCGACCATCAACTCCTATGGATCAAATTATCCGCAGTGACTATTCCTACAAATGCTCCACCCGTACCCGGTACCCATGAATCAAATCGTGCCCCTAGGGTTTTTTACTTTTCGTCGCCTTTATAACGCTCATTGCGAGAAGCGGAGGCCCATTTGCGTCGTGTGCCTCTTCTCAATATGTCTCCCCGTTTTCGGTGTCCAAAAATTATAATAACTACTACAATGTGCCATTGCATTGCCACCACGATCAAAATAGATTAATATTTGGGGAGCTAATCGTATGTAACATCCCAAATTTCCTATTTGGAATGTTTTAATTATAGCTAACATCTATGCATTATGTTTGAATTTGAGTGGCATTTGAAGTTTGGAGGTTTTGGAGTTGTTGGAATTTGAATTCAAATTTGGCGGTGGAAATCATTTCAAAAATATCGATAAATACTTGAGAAAAAGTATGAGAGGGTAAACATGACCTCCAAAAATATCAGAGGAAAAAACATTGCCAAAAGGTTTGAATTCAAATTTGAGTTTTATTTGGAATTTTAAAAAAATGAATTTTTATAAAGTTTGGATTTTGCCCCTGGAAAAATGTTCAAATGATAGGGAATATTCCCCTGATCATTTTGATATATATCCTATATAAAATATTTATATTTTATATATTTTCTCTCTTTTATTTCAAAAAAAAAGAAAAAAAAAAGCCCACAGGCTGCCCGAAATTACCCCCAACCCGGGCCCGCCGGCCGAACAGCCACGGCACCCGGCCCGGCCCGCGCCAACCCCGCCAAAGCCTCCGCGCCGGTCCCCCGGCCGCTCCCCTCTCTCCCCGGCCCGGGGACCCCACCTCCTTCCCCCCCCGCCAACCAGGCCGCCTCCCGGAGATCAGATCCGGGATCCTCCCGATCCCTCCCGGATTTTCCCTCCTCCAATCGTCCCCCTATTTATACCCCCCCCCGACCCCGTTCCCCCTCGCCCCCTCACCCGCCTCCCTCCTCCAAACGCTCCCGGGCCCGGCGCCCTTCCGTTAAAGTACCCTCGCCCGCCACCCAGGCCCCCGCTCCACCAAACCAACCCCTCGCCACCGCCCCGGACCTCCCGGCGCCCCGACCAGCCCCGGAACACTGGGAAACCCGTCCGGTGCCCGCCTCGGTAAATCGGACCCTCGCCGTCCGTCTATTTTAAGCGTTAATTAGAACCCCGAAGAATATGGTTTTATTAGGTTTAGTTTTTAGTGAACGGTTAGTTCGGTTTAGATCGGTTTAATTAGGGTTTAGTTACGGCCTCGGTTTAAAAACCCTGTTTGGTTATTATTAGCGAAGCGTTATATAGGCCCATTAGCCCGTTTTCTTTTAATTTTTTTTTGTTTTCTGTTTTAACAGAATAGTTTCAATTTGAAAAATTCATATCTTTTAATTACTTAATATTTTAAGTGATTCTTTTTTGTTGGTTTGCAAATTTCTTATAGTTTCTGTAGAAAATATAATTAGTCATGTAAAATTATTTAAAATTGCTTTATTTTAAATTTAGACAGAATAGTAAATCTGCTATAAAATGAGTTAGAAATATTATTTTTAATGATTCTTTTTGTCACAACTTTGTTTGACATTGCCTAACCGTAGGAAATTTGGGCATTTTAGGATTAATAAAAAATAGTTTTAACCAGAATCATGTTATTCTTAATTATTAAACTAGCTACTGTTTTCCTATTGTTTTAATTAGCAAATAATTTTATTTTCCTTGTGATAGTTTATTCTTGTTAATTTCTGTAACTTTAGATGAACTTTTATTTATAATAAATAAAACTTTTATTTTATTTTCTTACTAAATTTGCTTTAGGCCTAATAGGAGTTTTATAATAGATTTTAAGGTGATTCTTTTTGCTCCTAGTTGCTTGATGAATTTTTTCTTTAGTTAACATAAACCCATGCTTAGGTTCTGTTAAAAATTTTTGTTATGTAAAACTATTTTTAATTGTTGCTTGATGTAGGAAAACTTTGAGTTGGATTTCTTGAGTTTCTTTGGGTTTTGATTGTTTGTTTGGTGTGTTTGTTAGCATGTTATGTTAAGTGATCATATGCTATATTTATTATGATTGTTGTTTGCCTCGGTAGAATTTCGGTCTGAAGCTTTAACAGTCCCTAGCTTCGAAGATCGTCGAAAGGCAAGTCATTGATCATGTTTCTTTACAATATATGATTTTTTGCATTAGAATTATACCTCCCCCCATGCATGCATGGTGAAATTTTGAAGTTATGTTTTGAGTAGTATCATGAGGTAGGATGAACCAATTCCCTTTTACCATGACCGGGGAATAGTTTTTTTCTATTGTAGGCGGGGTTGGTTGAAGGAATTCATAAGGGGATTGAGAGTCAAGATGATGACAACCCCATGAACTTCAAGCTCAAGATGGACTTGAATTCACTTTGGGTGGAGGGCGGTTGTGGGCACCGGAGACCCGGTGGTTGGGGGATGCATGGAGAAGTGCCATGACATCTTGGAGCTTCACCCACCACGAAGGCGGATGTATACCCCATTGACGGAAGCTTCAATGCAGCCCAAGCCATTATGGGCTCGGCGGTCAACCCTAGTTGTGACTCTTGGACGGTCTCGAGATGTAGAAGAGCGGTAGGATTGGATGGAGTCGGCGGTGGCGGAGGAACTCTTGGAAGACCTGTTTACGTTCGTCCGTCTTCAAACACCATGAAGTCGAAGACTTAAAAGGAGGAGCGATTCTTGCGGGAAAGTCATAAACCTCTGCGGAGAAAAGATCTAATCGATTAGCCGTGTCCCGATTCACGGACAATTTGAGCCTCTGGAACTTGGAAGTATTGAATCTCAACATTAAATTAATAAATTAATTGAGGGGTTATGACTTAATAATTGGGAATGAGACATTGGTTGGTGGAACCATCTCAATAATTACAACAATTTTGTAGTATTTGCAAGAAGTCCTTTTTGTAGGAAAAAACGGCTTTAAAATGATGAAACTTAGAGCCCCCAGCCAAATTGCATATAGTGTTAGTATTTATTGTTATTTCTCTTCATGACTTGCGGCATATTCAAATGCTGACCTACGCTACACGTCTTATGTTGGGGGTATTCGATCGGGGGTGAGGCTACGCTCCGCTTGGCGATTGCCCTTTGGTCGGATGGACTCGCTATTCTTTCCTTCCCGGCTTTACTTAGTTTATTTCTCATGAGTTGGCCTTGCAAATTTATTCTATTGTAATAAAGACTCGATATGAGGTGTAATAAATTCGGTGTGATTGAACTTTGATTATTTCATCAATGTCTTGTGAGTGCGGCGATCTTGGGATGATCGGACCACGGAGACTTGACCGATTTTGGGTGGTCGCTCTGAGATAGTATCGAGCACGTGACCGTGGGGCGTAACCCCTAGGATCGGAAAGCCATAGGAAGAGACTATTTATTTTATATCCTTATCATTCCGTAATTCTCCCTGTTCATTTCGACTTCTCCGATTTTCAACATTCTAGATGGCCGAGTTCACCCGGTTTTGCTCGGAGTTTTGCGGCGGATGAGGCGATGCCCGGCGGGAAGCTGGTCAGATCGTGAAGAAGTGAAGATTTCGCCCTCGATCACGGAAGCCTACCAATGCACTGGGGATACCCTTCTGAGATGAGGTGCCATTCAGGAAAACCGGAGGACCTGAGCCTATTGACTTTGAGTTTACCGACTTCCTGGATCCTCGGAAGAGACATGGCGATATAGTGCACTTGGACATCTCGGAAAATCGGGGCGAGCTCGATCCATCGAGACCTCGCCATGGTTTCTGAGCAAGGAATGGAGATATCATCCGTCCGGGGCGACTCCATTCTCTTATTCCAAGACTTGGAGTGTCTCCTCGGGAAGCGGGAGATCGGACTTCCCGTCTTCGAAGGTACAGGGAGGCTGTTGTTCCGTGGTGGGCGGGGAGAAGGCACGCAACTTCCTTGACCATGAGGAAGAAATCGGGACTTCATGGAAAGTCGGCGACACAAGATGAAGGTTGCGCATTAGAGGAAAAGATGGACTTGGGAGGACCTTTTTAGTGGAGATGGGACCTCTGAGCAATGACCAGGATTATGAAGGGAGCTCCAAGAAAGCAAAGAGAAGGCGCCGCATCGGAGGGCGACCCATCCCCGGAAGGGCGCAAAGGATTATTGATGAAGACATTTAGCCGACCACCATGTTATTTTATTTTTCGTCGATCGTTAGGCCGTTATTTTTTGATTAGTCGTGAGCATTTTTGTTCAGATTGAACCATGTTTGAGTGGATTGAATAAATGATTGGTGTGATTATGATTGTGCATTCATATGGGTAGTGTTATTTCTCATTAGACCATTGTTCTATTCTAATTTTCTCATCCCTCCAAAACACGGATGCCTCAGGGCGTGACCCGGTCTCAACTTTCCCGGAGCTCACCCGGTGATCCGCAGCAAAATGCCCTCATGCGATGCTCATCGAAAGAACAACAACAACAACAACAATCCACCGCCACCACCCCTTGGACAACTTATCGGTTCCTAAGGCTGAATCCCGGTGTTCTCTAGACCTTGGCGATTGTGGCGATGATTGCTCCCAAGGTCGGAAGGGAGTTAGTCCATTGGATGGATCGAGAGAATGGCTTTGCCGCCATCAACGATGGCCTGCAGCTTCTTGGTGGGAGAACTACCCCACTTATCCATTGCCACCATCCGTGGGATCGGTTCCAGGCTCCGCCGCTCATGTTTTTTGGGCCATGAGTCGAAGAAGCGGGTTCCCAACTTCGCCGGGGAACCGCTTGTGGGCGTCGTGGATGAGTTCACAAGTTATCGCTATGCCCGGATGATGTGGCCCGATGCAAAAACAGGAAAAGTTTCTCGAGGACTCAATGGTGGGTATGCAGCTTATGGTGGCTACCTTCACCAACTACCGGGCTGGTAGACAAGGCCACCATACTTGAAGGCAAGCAGGGCAGTTGATAGCATGCGGAAGTCAGCCGGGAAGTACAACTCGGGCTCGGAAGCCCGTATGCCCCATACTGGGAGGGCATACCCATCACAACCATGGAGGACATAACCATGGAGAAATGGGAACAACATAACCGGGAAACAAGTGAGCAATGGCAATGGCAATGGGCGGTAATAAACCAGATTCGCCCGCTCGGGGATCTGAGTCACATCACTTTTCAAGTGCGGAAAACAGGCACTATGCCACCCACTGCCGGAGGCCAAGCGGAGGAATGGAAGCGGCAATGGAAGCTCAGCGGAAGCCCAACCCTTTCCCTCGTGCTCGGGTGAACCACATTGGCGTGGAGGGCGTCTATGATCACGGAACCGTGGTTGGTAAGTTTTTATTGAATTCAGTTATATTGGTACTCTTTGATTCGGTGCAGGCATTCATTCATATCAAGGGTAGTTGTGGAAAAATGCGGGTTGCCCACTAAAACCCAGAAGCCCCCTTCGTCGGTTCGGGGGAGAAATGATGGCGGGCGGCTTCATGCAACCCTCAACATCGGAAACCATAAATTTCCGGACCTCATAGTATTGGAAACCCAACCTTGGATGTAATCCTAGGCATGGATTGGTTGGAAGTTTGAAGGAAACATAAACCCAAAGTCTTTCGCTCCCACCGGGGGAGAAGAGGATCAAAATTGTATCGGCGTAGCGGATGAAGAATCGGTGAATTCCCTCACGGGAGTTGTTAGGAGGAAGTGCGGTGCAAGATTTTCCGATGTGTTTTACCGAGAATCCACGAGGACATTGAATTTCGATTGAGTTATTGCGGCACAGCCCATATCAAGAGACCCTATCGGATGCCCCGAGCGATTTGAAAGAGATCAAAATCAAATTAATGAGTTATTGGAGAAAGGGATATATTTAAGCTCATCACCTTGGGAGCCCATTCTTTTGGTAGAAGAAGGATGGAACCCGAGAATGGTTGTGGATTACGTTAGTTGAGAGCGTGACCATCAGAACAAGTACCCTCTGGATGATTAATGATCTATTTGATCAGCTAGTTGGACCAAAGTATTCTCAAGATCGATCTTGATCGGGTATCATCGATTGAAGATCCGTGAAAAAGATATACCCAAAACACATTCACTACGGTATGGTTTTATGAGTATACCGTCATGTCATTTGGATTGACTAATGCCCTGCATACTTCATGAATTTGATGAACAAGGTATTTATGGAATATCTGGACAAGTTTGTCGTGGTGTTCATCGATGATATCTGATTTCTCCAAAAGCGAGGAAGAGCATAAGGAACATTTCGTCTAGTTACGGAGAAACGAGTCGTTGTATGCCAAGTTCAGCAAATGTGAATTTTGGCTGAAGGAAGTAGTTCCCGGACATGTTATTTGGGGAAGAATAGCAGTTGACCCGCCAGGTTGAATCGTCACCGATTGGCGTCGCCCCCTCGATCAGGAGATCCGGTTTTCGGTTCCGAGGATATTATCGGAGGTTTATTGAGAACTTCTAAAGATTGCCAAGCCCATGGTGAGCTTTGGAAGGATGCCAAGTACATTTGGACCGAGGTTGTGAAGCTTTTGGGAATTGAAGAAGCGTTTGGTTTCCCGTCTGATTTTGGGACATACACAAGGTTACGGTATATTGTGGCGCTTCTCGGGGACTCGGAAGTACTCATGCGGGAAGGAAAAGTTGTAGCTTATACCTCCGGACACCGACCCCACGAGATGAATTATACCACATGATTTGGAGTTAGCGGTAGTGCATGCACTCAAGAACAGAGACATTTCCTTATCGGAAACCGTTGTGATGTTTACAAGATCATAAGAGCAAGTATATTTTCCGAAGAGTTGAACCTCGGGGGAGGAGATGGCTAGAGTTAATCAAGGACTATGACATGAGATTGCATTATCACCGGGAAAGCTAATGTTGTGCGATGCTTTGGCCGTAAGAGTTATTGAATACTCTTATAGCGGAGGATTACCCGGGAGTTATCGGACCTCGAGATCTCGGGGAGATAGTTCGGAGGATATGTTGCAACTCTGGAAGTTCAGTCCACTTTGGCGAAAGGATTGTGAAGCCGAAGGCGGACAAGGAAATTGATGAGATAAAGAAAAAGATGAATGAAGGAAAAGCTAAAGGTTTCGTAAGGATGAATACGGACTATATGGTTCGAGGATCTATTTATGCCCAATGATCCCGAACTCGGAAGCTAATTCTTGGAGGCTCATGATTCACCGTACTCGATTCACCCGTAACACCAAGATGTACCTGATTTGAAGGAAAGTTTACGGTGGGCGGTATGAAGAAGGATATTGCAGATGCTAGCGATGTCGATGTTTGTCAACAAGTAAAGGCGAACATCGAAGCCGCGGGTTACTTCAACCTTTGCGATTCCGATTGGAAATGGGAAAAACTTGGAATGGATTTTATCAGGATTACGGAACCCGTTAGGGTTATGATTCCATCTGGGTAGTGGTTGATCGATTGACCAAGGTAGCTCACTTCATTCCGTGAAGACTACCTATACCTTGCTAAGTTGGCCAAGATATACATGACCAGGATCGTATTGCGCATGGAGTTCGAGGAGTATCGTGTCGGATAGAGGAACACAATTTACCTCAAAGTTTTGGAATCGGTTGCATGAAACTTTGGAGTGCGAGGCTGGAGTTGATCAGCCTTTCATCCATGAGCAGATGGACGGACGAGAGAGTCAACCAGATTACGGAGGACATGTTGAAGCTTGTGTGCTAGACTATGGGTCTAGCTGGGATGATAATTTCCATCGAGTTCTCATACAACAACAGTTATCAGACCGATCGAAGATGGCCCCTTCGAAGCTCTATCCGGAAGGAGGTGAGAACACCATTCTTTGTGGGATGGTGTTGGAGATCGAACACTTTTCGGTTCCGATCTTATCGGAGATTCGAAGAAAAAGTCAAGCTGATTGAGATAGACTCAAGATAGCTCGATCGAGATAGAAGAGTTATCTTACGATGGCAAGAAGTAACTTACGAAGCGGGAGACCGAGCATATCTTCGTGTGTCTCCACTTGTGGAATCAAGAGGTTTGGTGTCAAAGGAAAGTTAGCACCCGATTCATTGGCCCTACAAAATCCTCGAGCGTCATGGAGAAGTTGCTTACAAGTTGGAATTGCGGAAGGATTGTCGGAGTTCATGATGTCTTCCATGTTTCTCGGTGAAGAAATGTCATGCCGACATGGCGATATTCCGTTGAGAACACGGTGCCCCTAGAGGCCATACAGCTCGGCGGTGATCGACTTATAAGGAGAAACCGTCCGAATTCTCGAGGCTGACGAGTCACCGACAAGATCATCAAGTTTTGCAAGGTTTGTGGAGTCACCACAGAAGAGGAAGCCACACAGGCGGAAAAG
>JAHIAM010016242.1:0-17917 GCA_021605205.1 Aegilops longissima
ACGTATCCACGAGATCCCATCTTGGGGCCTGTTAGGAGCTCTATCGAAGGGGAATCCACCCGGAGGGCTTCAATCATCATAGCCTCTCCGATGAAGTGTGAGTAGTTTACTTGGACCTTGGGTCCATAGTTAGTAGCTAGATGGCTTCTTCTCTCTTTTGGATCTCAATACAATGTTCTCCCCTCTCCGTGGAGATCTATTCGATGTAATCTTCTTTTTGCGGTGTGTTTGTTGAGATCGATTAATTGTGGGTTTTATGATCAAGATTATCTATGAGCAATATTTGAATCTTCTCAATTCTTTTATGTATGATTGGTTATCTTTGCAAGTCTCTTGAATTATCCGTTTGGTTTGGCCAACTAGATTGGTAGTTCTTGCAATGGGAGAAGTGCGGCTTTGGGTTCAATCTTGCGGTGTCCTTTCCCGTGGTAGGGGCAGCAAGGCACGTTTGTTTGTTGCCATCGAGGATAACAAGATGGGTTTTTATCATATTGCATGAATTTATCCCTCTATTCATGTCATCTTGCTTAAGGCGTTACTCTGTTTTCATTAACTTAATACTCTAGATGCATGCTAGATAGCGGTCGATGAGTGGAGTAATAGTAGTAGATGCGGGGATGGTATACTTTTCTCGGGACGTGATGCCTATATACATGATCATACCTAGATACTCTCATAACTATGCTCAATTATGTCCATTGCTCAACGATTGTTCCCCAAGGAAATACTTATGTTCTTGAGAGAAGCCACTAGTGAAATCTATGGCCCCGGGTATATTCTCTATCATATTAATCTTCCATCACTTTATTATTACCTTTTTACTTTGATTTTATTTTTACTTTGCATCTTTATACCAAAAATACCAAAAATATTATCTATCATCTCTATCGGATCTCACTCTAAAAGTGAAGTGAAGGATTGACAACCCCTAATCGCGTTGGTTGCGTTGAGCTATTTATTTTGTGTAGGTCGAGGGACTTGCGTGGCCTCTTCTGGATCGATACCTTGATTTTCAAAAAGGGGAAATACTTACGCTACTCTTCCATTATCCTCTCCTCTTGAGGAAATTGCAAGCTCAAGAGGTAGCAAGAAGAATTTCTGGCCCGTTGCCAGTCTTAAAAGTCAACATACCAAGTACCCATCACAATCCCTTATTCTCGCATTACATTATTTGCCATTTGCCTCTCATTTTCCTCTCCCCACTTCACCCTTGCCGTTTTATTCGCCCTCTCTTTTCCGTTTGCCTTTTTCGCCTTGTTTGTAATGGCTCAAAAATACCAAATTGTGTGACTTTAACAATACCAACAATAATGATTTCCTTAGCACTCCAATTGCTACTCTTGCCAATACTAAATCTTGTGAAATCAATCTGCTTTATTGAATCTTGTTATGAAAGATCAATTCGGCCTTCCTAGTGAAGATGCCGCTACTCATCTAAATAAGCCGTTGATTTATGTGATATGCAAAAGAAGGGATGTTGACAATGATGTTTTAAATTTAAGCTATTTCCTTTTTGCTTAGAGATGTGCTAAAGCTTGGTTTCGTCTTTGCCTAAAAATAGTATTGATTCTTGGAACAAGTGCAAAGATGCTTTAATCTTAAGTATTTTCCTCCCCTAAGATCATCTCTCTTAGAAACAATATTATGAACTTTAAGCAACTTGATCATGAACATGTTGCACAAGCTTGGGAGGGATGAAATTAATGATCGTAATTGCCCTACTCATGGTTTGAAGGGATGATTATACAAAAAAATTATGCGGATTGAATTTTGCTTCTAGAAACCTTTTAGATTGCCAGGGGAAGGCCCTTTTGCAAATCACTTTAGGAGGCCTACTAAACTCCTAGATAATATTATGTTTAATTATTCTCAATGGCACCTTTGAAAGATCTACTAATAAAAAAGTGCATCGATAGAAAAATCAATGTTTTGAGTGGAAAGATGGATGAACTTATGAAATTATTTTATACTAAGAGTGTTTCTTGATCCTAATGATATGCCTTTGTCTACTTTGATTGAGAATAATAATGAATCTATGGATGTGAATTTTGTTGTTAGGAATAATTTTGGTAACAAGCTATAGAAATTTTAATCCTAGGCCTTATCCTAGTAATTCCTCTAATAATTATGGAAATTCCTACAACAACTCTTATGGAAATTTTAATAAGATGCCCTCTGAATTTGAGACTAGTGTTAAAGGTTTTATGAATTACAAAAGAATTTTAATGCTTTGCGAGGAAAAATTGCTTAAAGTTGATGAATTGGCTAGGAGCGGTTGAAAGAATTTCTCTTGATGTTGATTCTTTAAAGCTTAGATCTATCCTCCTAAGCATGATATCAATGAGTCTCTCAAATCCATGAAATTTCCATTGATGAGTGCAAGGAAAAACCGCTAGGATCGTGCTCTGAAAGATGCCTTTATTAAAGCGTGTTCTTCCTTTCCATGAAAATAAAGATGAAGATCTAAAAGTTATTGATGTGTCCCCTATTAAATCTTTGGCAATATGAATCTTGATAATGATGAGACTGAATATGATCCACCTTTACCTAGAAAGGCGTTCTAAAAATTTAGAGTTTTTAGATCTTGATGCTAAAATTGATAAAAGTGGGATTAAAGAAAGTAAAACCCTAGATGTTGCTAAACCCACTATTTTGGATTTCAAGGAATTTAATTATGAATTGCTCTTTATTTGATTGTATTTCCTTGTTGCAATCGTCTAAATTCTCCTCATGCTTATAGTCAAAATAAAGCGTTTACCAAACATATTGTTGATGCCTTGATGCAATCTTATGAGGAAAAACTTGAGTTGGAAGTCTCTATCCCTAGAAAACTTTATGATGAGTGGGAACCAACTATTAAAATTAAGATTAAGGAACATGAATTTTTGCTTTATGTGATTTGGGTGCTAGTGTTTCCACTATTCCCAAAACTTTGTGTGATTTGCTAGATTTCCGTGATTTTGATGATTGCTCTCTAAACTTGCACCTTGATTCCACTATTAAGAAACCTATGGGAAGAACTAATGATGTTTTATTGTTGCAAATAGGAATTATGTGCCCGTAGATTTTATCGTTCTTGATATAGATTGCAATCCTTCATGTCCTATTATTCTTGGTAGACCTTTCCTTAGACGATTGGTGCAATAATTGATATGAAGGAAGGGAATATTTGATTCAATTTCTGTTAAGGAAAGGTTGGAACACTTCCCTAGAAAGAAAATAAAATTAACATATGAATCTATTATGAGAGCCACTTATGGATTACCTACCAAAGATGGCAATACCTAGATCTATCCCTTTTATGCCTAGCTAGGGCGTTAAGCGTTAAGGCTTGTTGGGAGGCAACCCAATTTTTTTTTTATTTTTTTTTTGTTTCTGTTTAGGAATAAATAATCCATCTACCTTATGTTTAGATGTGTTTTTATGTTTTAATTAGTGTTTGTGCCAAGTTAAACCTATAGGAACTTCTTGGATGATAGTTATTTGATCTTGCTGTAATTTCCAGAAACTTTTGGTTCCGAAAACAATTGTTAAAATCACCAGAACGTGATAAAATAGTGATTCCAATTTATTCGGATCAATAAACAAACTGCCTAGTTCGTCCTATTTTGGCTGAATTTTTGTAGTTCCATAAGTTTGCGTTAGTTACAGATTACTACAGACTGTTCTGTTTTTGACAGATTCTGTTTTTCGTGTGTTGTTTGCTTATTTTGATGAAATATGGCTAGTAAAATAGTTTATAATCCATATAGAGTTTGGAATACAGTAGGTTTAACACCAATATAAATAATTAATGAGATCATTACAGTACCTTGAAGTGGTCTTTTGATTTCTTTTTTGCTAAAGACTCACGAGATTTTTGAGTTTTGTGTTGTGAAGTTTTCAAGTTTTTGGTGAATGTTTTTGATGGATTATGGAACAAGGAGTGGCAAGAGCCTAAGCTTGGGGATGCCCATGTAACCCCCAAGATAATCTAAGGACACCAAAAATTCAAAGCTTGGGGATGCCCCGGAAGGCATCCCCCTTTAAATCTACTTCCACTAACTTTACTTGGAGCTATATTTTTATTCACCCATGATATGTGTTTTGCTTGGGCGTCTTGTTGATTTGAGTCTTTGCTTTTTAGTTTACCACAATCATACTTGATGTACACACCTTTTGAGAAGCCATACATGAATTGGAGTTTGATAGAATAATCTATGTGCTTCACTTATATCTTTTGAGCTTATAGTTTTGCTCTAGTGCTTCCTTATATCTTTTAAACGCGGTGGTGGATTTGTTTTATAGAAACCATTTATCTCATACTTCACTTATATTATTTTGAGAGTCTTAAATAGCATGGTAATTTGCTTAATAATAATAATACTTGGTATTCAAGATTTGTAAAACTTTCTTTTGAGTCGTTGAATACTAAGAAAAGTTTGATGCTTGATAATTGTTTTGAGATATGGAGGTAATATTAGAGTCATGCTAGTTGAGTAGGTTGTGAATTTGATAAATACTTGTGTTAAATTTTGTGATTCCGTAGCATGCCGTTTGGTGAACCGTTATGTGATGAAGTCGACATGATTTTTATTTATTGTCTTCCTTATGAGTGGCGGTGGGGGGGCGATGGTCTTTTCCTACCAATCTATACCCTAGGGCATACGTAATACTTTGCTTTTATAACTTTAGATTTTTGCAATAAGTATATGAGTTCTTTATGACTAATGTTGAGTCCATGGATTATCGCACTTTTCTCACCTTCCACCATTGCTAGCCTTTCTATTACGCGCACTTTTAGCGGTATCATATACCCATATACCTTCCTCAAAACAGCCACCATACCTACCTATTATGGCATTTCCATAGCTAGTCGAGATATATTGCCATGCAACTTTCCACCATTCCGTTTATTATGACCGCTTCATCATTGTCATATTGCTTAGCATGATCATGTAGTTGACATCGTATTTGTGGCAAAGCCACCATTCATAATTCTTCATACATGTCACTCATGAATCATTGCATATCGATACCATGGGAATACACATAGAGTCATATTTTGTTCTAAGTATCGAGTTGTAATTGTTGAGTTGTAAGTAAATAAAAGTGTGATTATCATCATTTTTAGAGCATTGTCCCAAGTGAGGAAAGGATGATGGAGACTATGATTCCCCCACAAGTCGGGATGAGACTCCGGACGAAAAATATAAAAAAAATATGGAGAAAAGAGAAGGGACAATGTTACTATCCTTTTACCACACTTGTGCTTCAAAGTAGCACCATGATCTTCATAATAGAGTCTCTCATTTTGTCACCTTCATATACTAGTGGAATTTTCATTATAGAACTTGGCTTTATATTCCAATGATGGGCTTCCTCAAATTTCCCTAGGTCTTCGTGAGCAAGCGAGTTGGATGCACACCCATTAGTTTCTTTTGTTGAGCTTTCATATACTTATAGCCCTAGTGCATCGTTGCATGGCAATCCTACTCACTCACATTGATATCTATTGATGGGCATCTCCATAGCCCGTTGATCGCCTAGTTGATGTGAGACTATCTTCTCCTTTTGTCTTCTCCACAACCACCATCCTATTCCAATAGTGCTATATCCATGGCTCACGCTCATGTATTGCGTGAAGATTGAAAAAGTTTTGAGAATGTCAAAAGTATGAAACAATTGCTTGGCTTGTCATCGGGGTTGTGCATGATTTAAATACTTTGTGGTGAAGATGAGCATAGACTATATGATTTTGTAGGATAACTTTCTTTGGCCATGTTATTTTGAGAAGACATTATTGCTTTGTTAGTAATGCTTGAAGTATTATTATTTTATGTCAATATTAAACTTTTGTCTTGAATCTTTCGAATCTAAATATTCATACCACAATTAAAAAATTACATTGAACTTATGCCAAGTAGCACTCCGCATCAAAAATTCTCTTTTATCATTTACCTAGAGGGGCGGAGAAATTAAGCTTGGGGATGCGATCGTCTCAACGTATCTATAATTTTTGATTGCTCCATGCTATATTATCTACTGTTTTGGACTATATTGGGCTTTATTTTCCACTTTTATATTACTTTTGGGACTAACCTATTAACGGGGAACCCGAATTTTTTGTTTTTTGCCTATTTCGGTGTTTTGAAACGGAATATAAGCAGTCAAGCGGAATGAAACCTGGGGCGTGATTTTCTCACGAACATGATCCGGAGACTTGGACCCTCGTCAAAGCAACCAGGGGAAGGCCCGAGGTGGAGGCGCGCCCTCCCCGGGGCCCTCCACTCTCGTGGGCCCCTGTTGCTCCACCGATGTACTTCTTCCTCCTATATATACCTACGTTCCCCGAGCGATGAGAGCGGGCCAAAAACCTAATTCCACCGTCGCCTTTATGTTCCACGAGATCCCATCTTGGGGCTGTTAAGGGCTCCGGAAGGGAATCCACGGAGGGCTTCCATCATCATAGCCTCTCCGATGAAGTGTGATAGTTTACTTCAGACCTTGGGTCCATAGTTAGTAGCTAGATGGCTTCTTCTCTTTTTGGATCTCAATACAATGTTCTCCCCCTCTCGTGGAGATCTATTCGATGTAATCTTATTTTTTGCGGTGTGTTTGTTGGGAGCGATGGTTGTGGGTTTATGATCAAGATTATCTATGAGCAATATTTGAATCTTCTCTGAATTCTTTTATGTATGATTGGTTATTTGCAAGTCTCTTGAATTATCCGTTTTGTTTGGCCAACTAGATTGGTAGTTCTTACAATGGGAAATGCTTAGCTTTGGGTTCAATCTTGCGGTGTCCTTTCCCGGTTGAATTGGGGGCAGCAAGGCCGTTTTATTGCTTTGCCATCGAGGATAACAAGATGGTTTTTATCATATTGCATGAATTTATCCTCTACATCATGTCATCTTGCTTAAGGTTACTCTTTTTAATTAACTTAAACTCTAGATGCATCTTTGGATAGCGGTCGATGGTGGAGTAATAGTAGTAGATCGGGAGTCGGTCTACTTGTCTGGACGTGATGCCTATATACATGATCATACCTAGATACTCTCATAACTATGCTCAATTCTGTCAATTGCTCAACGATGAATTAGTTCACCCGTAAAATTATGCTCTTGGAGAAGCCACTAGTGAAATTTTTGGCCCGGGTCTATTCTCTATCATAAATCTTCCATCACTTTATTATTCTTTTGTTTTTTTTACTTTGCATCTTTATACCAAAAATACCAAAAATATCTATCATTCTATCGGATCTCACTCTGTGAAGGGTATTGAAGGTTGACAACCCCTAATCCGTTGGTTGTGTTAAGCTATTTGTTTTGTGTGAGTCACGAGGGACTTGCTGGGGCCTCCTCTTGGATTGATACCTTGGTTCTCAAAAATGGGAAATACTTACGTTACCTGCATTATCCTCTCCTCTTGGGAAATCAGCAAAGCTCAAGAGGTAGCATCGTGCCCCCCTCCTGCCTCCCGTGGCCAGGGTGCCCTTGGGAGGCCTCCGCCCAATACTACTCCTCCTTTGGCAGGCCATCCCTCCTCCACCCCCCCTTTAATTACATGGGCGTCGGCCTCACTCAACCGAGGTTAACCCTCGGTACTCCTCTCCGTGCTCATCCTTTGCCGCGTCTTGGTTCTCGTCCCCTCTCGAGGCCTCGCCGTAGTCCCCCGCCTTGGTGCTCTCAGCGGCGTGGTCAATATGGTAAGCAACAAACTTCCTCGAAAAAATCTTTTCCGTGGAGAGGCGGACTGGTCCACGGTCCCTTTTTTAAGCCAGGAGAAAATGGGGCTTGTTGGGTGAAATTTGGGGGTTTTTCAAAAGGCCTTTCTTTGGAAAGGGTTTTTTAAAAATTGGCAATTGAATTTTTTTTTATTTCGTTTAAATTTGTTGGATTTTTTTTTGATTTAATTTTTATTTTTTTTTTAAATTAGTTTGAATGTACAAATTTGGAATTAAAAACATTCGGACCACACGAAATATGCAAAATTTAATAATTTTTAATCATGGCCACAATATGGGCTGTAATGCTAAAAAATAAATGGGCTCCAATAAAAACCTTAAGAATTAGCAAATGGGCTGTAAATTATTAGAAATAATGGCGGATGGGATGTATGATGTTCTTCCAGATTTGAGGCTTTCCTAAAAAAAGGGTTGGCCCGCAATAATTTGGATGTCCATCAGCAATGTAGTCTTCTTCAATCTTTGCTCTTCTTGCTCGGCCGCTCAAACAAGCGCGGGAGGCTGCCTCTCTCCTCCCTGGTGGTTGTCTTTGTGACTACCGCCCAAACCCCATTTTGGCCTAGCCATCCCTCTCCACCCACCTCTGTTATTCTCCGGCGGCGGCAACAATAAACCCTTCGTTACTCCCCTCGCGTGAAACAAGATGGCCCTCGTCCTATTCTCCCGTTGAAACCCGACCCAGAGCATAACCCATTGAAAGCAATGTCACAGTAAATAATCTTCACAAACCCATATAATACATAAGGAAAGAGATACATAGTTGGCTTCGTTGCCACTTCCACAATACATAAATGAACATCCATCATCGATTACACTCAAGGTCCATCGGAACCAAAATAAAAAAAATACCCCAAATGCTAACGGTCCCGATGGTCCCAAGGGACTCCCTCGATCATGGGAAAAGACACATAATGCTGACCCGTTCCTCGTCGAACCCCACTTGAGCTCGTTTCCACTTTTGGCATGGGCACCCATAACTTTTGGTAGAATCCAAGTCCAGGGACTCCAATCCACCCGAATCAAGATTTTAAGAAAAGGAAGGAAGAGTTGTATGGAGCTCACAGCGACAACATATTTGGCTACATCACAAAGAGAGGCGAGAAGAGGAGCAAGGCACGGTCGTGAAGCTAGTAGCGATCAAGTGATCTGAAACTACTTACGTCAAACATAACTCCAACTGTTGGAAATATGCCCTAGAGGCAATAATAAAAGCATTATTATTATATTTCCTTGTTCATGATAATTTCTTTTATTCATGCTATAAGCTGTATTATCCGAAATCTAATACGTGTGAATACATAGACTACAATCGTCCTAGTAAGCCTCTAGTTGACTAGCTCGTTGGTACGAGATAGTCATGGTTTCGACTATGGACATCGGATGTCATTGACAGCGGGATCACGTCATTAGGAGAATGGCGTGATGGACAGACAATCCTAAGCATAGCACAAAGATCGTGTAGTTCGTTTTGCTAGAGCTTTTCCAATGTCAAGTATCTCTTCCTTAGACCATGAGATCGTTCAATTCCGGATACCGTAGGAGTGCTTTGGGTGTATCAAGCGTCCTGGCGTGGCGGGTGACTATAAAGGTGCACTCGGGTATCTCGAAAGTGACCATTGGGTTGACCGGATCGAGCGGGATTTGTCACTCCGTGTTCGGAGGGTATCAGGGCCCACTTTCGGTAATGCATCATCATAATGAGCTCAAAGTGATCAATTGTCACGGGATCATGCATTATTGTGATAAAGTGACTTGCGTAGCTTGAGACTAAGCGAGGTATTGGGATACGGCGATCGAGTCTCGGGCAAGTAACATACCGTCGAAAAGGGAATAGAATCAGGTTGCTTGAACCCTTGACATCGTGGTTCATCCGATGACAACATCGAGGAGCATGTAGGAACCAACATGGGTATCCAGATCCGCTGTTGGTTATTGACTTGAGGTAGTCTCGGTCATATCGCATGTCTCCCGAACCGTGGGTCTACACTAAGGTTCGGTGGCCTAGGGTTAATAGGAAGACAAGTATGTGATTACGAATGTTGTTGAGTCCGGATGAGATCCCGGACGTCACGAGGAGTTCGGAATGGTCGAGGTAAGATTTATATATGGAAAGTGGTTAAGCGGACTCGGGAAGTTTGGTGGTATCAGTAATCTGGGGCCAGGGAGGTTCGGAGGTCCACGGGAGGGCCACCTCTCCCGGGGGCCCAATGGGCTAAGTGGGAGGAGCCAGCCCCGGTGGGCTGGCACCCCCACCTGGCCCATCTTGACTAGGGTTTGGGAGGGAAACCCTAAGGGCCCCCCTAGCTTGGGGGCAAGCCACCTCCCTCCCTCCCGGCCGCCGCCCCCATCTGGGTTTACCCTAGATGGCGCCCCCTTGCCCTCTCCTCCTATAAATAGAGGGTGGGGGGAGGCTGCAAACACCATTGAGCGCAGCCCTCCCTCCCAACACCTCTCTTTCTCCATGAAGCTTGGCGAAGCCCTGCCCGAGAATGCCGTACCAAGCTGCCTCGCTGTCGTCTGCCATTGGATTGTCTTCCTCAACCTCTCCTTCACTCTTGCTGGATCAAGGCGGGAGGCGCCGTAAATCCCGTCGTGTGTTGAACACGGAGGTGCTGTCCTTTCAGCACTTTGGTCATCGGTGATCGGAATCACGTTGGGAGCGTCTTCATCATCACCACTCCCTCGAGCGCTTCGTACTCGATCTACAAGTGGTATGTAGATGCAAACTCTCTCTAGTAACTCGTTGCTTAGTAGAACTCATAGATGGATCTTGGTGAAACCGTAGGAAAATTTTAATTTTCTAGCGTTCCCAACGGTGGCATCATGAGCTAGGTCTATCGTAGTTCTCTTTGCGAGTAGAACACAATTTTGTTGTGGGCGTGGATCTTGTCAACTTACTTGCCGTTACTAGTGTTTCTTGCTTCCGCGGTATTGTGGGATAGCGGCCGGACCAACCTTACGTGCTCTTCGTGAGACCGGTTCCACCGACTAACATGCACTAGTTGCATAAGGTGGCTGGCGGTGTCTATCTCTCCTACTTTAGTTGGAGGATTCGATGAACAGGGTCCTTATGAAGGGTAAATAGAAGTTGACAAGATCACGTTGTGGTTATTATAGTGAAAAGCGTTCTTGCTAGAACCCAATTGCAGCCATGTAAAGATGCAACAACAATTAGAGGCGTCTAACTTGTTTTTGCAGCAATTGTCATGTGACGTGATATGGCCAAGTTGTGATGAATGATGATATATTGTGATGTATGAGATCATGTTCTTGTAATAGGAATCACGACTTGCATGTCGATGAGTATGACAACGGCGGAACCATAGGAGTTGTCTTTATTTTTGTATGACCTGCGTGTCATTGAAGAGCATCATGTAATTTACTTTACTTTATTGCTAAGCGCGTTAGCCATAAAGTAGAAGTAGTCGTTGGCGTGACAACTTCATGGAGGCACAATGATGGAGATCATGATGATGGAGATCATGGTGTCATTCGGTGACAGGATGATCATGGAGCCCGAAGATGAAGATCAAAGGAGCTATATGATATTGGCCATATCATGTCACTACTTTATAATTGCATGTGATGTTTATTATGATTATGCATCTTGTTTACTTAGACGACGGTAGTAAATAAGATGATCCTTAGAACAATTTCAAGAAGTGTTCTCCCTAAGCGTGCACCGTTGCTACAGGTTAAATAAGCTTCTAAGCACCACGTGTTAATCGGGTGTGATGGATTCTTACGTTCACATACAGCGGGTGTAAGCAAGATTTACACTGCAGAAACACTAGGGTTAACTTGGCGAGCCTAGCATGTGAAGACATGGCCTCGGAACACGGAGACCGAAAGGTCGAACACGAGTCGTATGGAAGATCGATCAACATGAGAATGTTCACCGGCGAGACTAGTCCGTCTCACGTGTTGATCGGACCGGCCTGATTGACTCGGATCGTTAACATAGATGACTAGAGGATGTCTAATCTAAGTGGGAGTTCATTAATAATTTGATTAGATGAACTTAATTATCATGAACTTAGTCTAAAACTTTTGAATTATATGTCTTGTAGATCAAATGGCCACGCTCATGTCAACTTGAACTTCAGCGTTCCTAGAAAACCAAGCTGAAAGATGACGGCAACTTCTCGGATGGGTCCGGAACACGAGATCATCCTCATAGCTGCGGAAACAATCGTCCTAGAAGGACCGCTAGGTGGCGCTCCGTCGAGAGAACCAAGACATTATGAATGCTTGGCAGTCTCGTCTTGATGATTACTCCCTCGTTCGATGCGGCATGCTTTACGACTTAGAACGGGGCTCCAAAAGCGTTTTGAGCATCACGGAGCATATGAGATGTTGAAGAGCTGAAACTTGTTTTCCAAGCTCACGCCGGGTCGAGAGATATGACATCTCGACAAGTTCTATAGTTGTAAGATGGAGAAAACAGTTACATCGGTGAGCACATTACGAAGATATGCAGGTTGCACAACGTATGACCCGTGAATATTAACCTCCGATGAGCGGTCATTGCAGAATCCTCGATCGCTCCCACAAGCTACAAGAGCTTTGTGATGAACTACAACATGCAAGGGATGGTAAAGACCATTCTGAAGTATTCTCTATCTGAAGTCGCGAGGTTGAAATCAGAAAGAACATCAAGTGTTGATGGTCAATAAGACCACTAAGTTTAAGAAGGGCAAGGGCAAGAAGAACTTCAAGAAGGGCGGCAAGGAGGTTGCGCGCCCGGTAAACAAGTTGCGGGAAGAAGTCAAAGAATGGACCCAAGCACGAGGCGAGTGCTTTTATTGCAGGGAAGGTCCTTTGAGCGGAACTGCCCAAATACTTAGCGGATAAGAAGGCGGCAACACCAAAGGTATATTTGATATACATGTAATTGATGTGTACCTTACCGATGTCGTAGTAACTCCTGGGTATTTGATACGGTGCCGTTGCTCATATTTGTAACTCACGGCGGAGCTGCGGAATAAGCGGAGGCTGGCGAAGGGCGAGGTGACGATCTTGCGTCGGGAATGGTTCAGTCGATGTGATCGCCATCGACCGCTACCTCTTCATTTACCCAGGATTAGTTATGAACCTTAATAATTGTTATTTGGTGCCAAGTTTGAGCATGAATATTGTATCTGGATCTCGTTTAATGCGAGATGGCTACTCATTAAATCCGAGAATAATGGTTGTTCTATTTATATGAGAGATATGTTTTATGGTCATGCTCCGATGGTCATGGTTTATTCTTAATGAATCTCGGCGTATTACACATGTTCATAGCGTGAATACCAAAGCGATGTAAAGTTGATAACGATAGTCCCACATACTTGTGCACTGCCGCTTTGGTCACATTGGTGTCAAGCGCATGAAGAAGCTCCATCTTGATGGACTTTTGAGTCTCTTGATTATGAATCATTTGACACATGCGAACCATGCCTCATGGGCAAGATGACCAAGACTCCATTCTCGGAACAATGGGCGAGCAACCAACTTGTTGGAAATCATACATACCGATGTATGCGGTCCAATGGCGTTGAGGCTCATGGAGGATATCGTTATGTTCTCACTCTCACGGATGACTTGAGTAGATATGGGTATGTCTACTTGATGAAACACAATCGAGACCTTTGAAAAGTTCAAGGAATTTCAGAATGAAGTAGAGAATCAGCGTGACGAAGATAAAATTCTTCGATCGGATCGTGGAGGAGAATATTTAAGTCCGCAATTTGGTACACACTTAAGAAAATGTGGAATCGTTTCACAACTAGCGCCTGGAACACCTCGGTAATGCGGTGTGTCGAGCGTCGTGTCGCACTCTATTGGATATGGTGCGATCTATGATGTCTCTTACCGATTTACGCTATCATTTTGGGGATCGCTCTAGAGACAGCTACATTCACTTTAAATAGGGCACCGTCTAAATCCGTTGAGGCGACACCGTATGAATTATGGTTTGGGAAGAAACCTAAGCATCGTTTCTAAAAGTTTGGGGATCGATGCTTATGTCAAGAAACTTCAACTGAAAGCTCGAACCCAAGTCGGAAAAATCGTCTTCATAGGATACCCTAAGGAAACCTTTGGGTATACCTTCTATAGATCCGAAGGCAAGATCTTTGTTGCCGAGGCGGAATCTTTCTGGAAAAGAGTTTCTCTCGAAAGAAGTAAGTGGGAGGAAAGTAGAACTTCGATGAAGTACTACCTCTTGAGCAGGAAAGTAGTGCAGCTCGGGAAAATGTTCTGTGATGCCTACACCAGCGAAGGGAAATTCATGATGATGATCAAGGTTACTTGAATCAAGTTACTCTTGAACCCTTGGTCCACTAGGACACGTTCCGCACAGTGATGCGGCAACCACATCACGGAAATCATGTTGTTGAACACGGTGAACCTTGAACTATGAAGAAGCGATGGCGGCCGATTCCAACAAATGGCTAGAAGCCATGAAGTCGAGATAGAATCCATGTATGAAAACAAAGTGTGGACTTTGGTGACTTGCGATGATCGTGACGATAGAAAACAAATGGATCTTTAAGAAGAAGGCGAGCGGATGGTAATGTCACCATCTATAAAGCTCGACTTGTCGCTAAGGGTTATCGGCAAGTTCAAGGGATTGACTACGATGAGACTTTCTCTCCGTGCGAAGCTTAAGTCCGTCCGAATCATGTTAGCAATTGCGCATACTATGATTATGAGATATGGCAGATGGGCGTCAAAACAGCGTTCCTTACGGCTATCTTAAGGAAGAGCTGTATATGATACAGCGGAAGGTTTTGTCGATCCTAAGAATCTTGACAAAGTATGCAAGCTCAGCGATCCATTTATGGGCTGGTGCAAGCATCTCGGAGTTGGAACATTAGCTTTGATGAGATGATCAAGCGTTTGGGTTATCTTGAGACTTATGGAGAAGCTGCGTTTACAAGAAAGTGAGTGGGAGCTCTGTGCATTTCTCATATTATATGTAGATGACATACTTTGATGGGAAATGATATAGAATTCTTGGACAACATTAAGGCCTACTTGAATAAGTGTTTTTCAATGAAGGACCTTGGAAGCTGCTTATATATTAGGCATCAAGATCTATAGAGATAGATCGAGGGCGCCTCATAGGTCTTCACAAGCACATACCTTGATAAGATTTTGAAGAAGTTCAAAATGGATCAGTCAAGAAGGGTTCTTGCACTGTTTGCAAGGTGTGAGATTGAGCTCAGCTCAATGCCCGACCACGACAAAGATAAAGAAGAGATGAGTGTCATCCTATGCCTCAGCCATAGGATCTATTATGTATGCCATCTTGTGTACAGGACCTGATGTAAACCTTGCCGTAAGTTTGGTAGGAAGGTACCAAAGTAATCCGGCAAGGAACCTTTGGACAATGATCAAGAATATCTGAAGTACGAAAAGGACAAAGGACATGTTTCTCGTTTATGGAGGTGACGAAAGGCTCGTCGTAACAGGTTACGTCGGCGCTAACCGACACAGATCTGGATGACTCTAAGTCACAAACCGGATCGTGTATATGTTGAATGGTGGAGCGATGGCTGGTGCATGCTAGCAGAAGCGTCGTGGCGGGATCTACATGTGAGCGGAGTACATGGCAGCCTCGGAGGCAGCGCATGAAGCAATTTGGGTGAAGGAGTTCATCACCGACCTAGGAGTCATACCCAATGCGTGGGGCGATCAAACTCTTCTGACAACACTGGAGCTATTGCACTTGCCAAGGGCCGGGTTTCACAAGAAGACCGAGCACATCAAGCGTCGCTTCAACTCCATCCGTGAAAATGTTGGGATGGAGACATAGAAATTGTAAAGTGCATACGGATCGAATGTCGCGATCCTTGACTAAACCTCTTCCGGGCAAAACATGATCAACACAGAACTCTATGGGTGTTGATTCATCACAATGTAACTAGATTATTGACTCTAGTGCAAGTGGGGGTTTGGAAATATGCCTAGAGGCAATAATAAAAACATTATTATTATATTTCCTTGTTCTGATAATTGTCTTTTATTCATGCTATAAGCGTATTATCAAATCTAATACCGGTGAATACATAGACTCGTCCTATAAGCCTCTAGTTGACTAGCTCGTTGGTCACAGATAGTCATGGTTTCGACTATGGACATCGGATGTCATTGACAGCGGGATCACGTCATTAGGAGAATGGCGTGATGGAAAACAATCTAAGCATAGCACAAAGATGTTAGTTCGTTTTGCTGAGCTTTTCCAATGTCAAGTATCTCTTCCTTAGACCATGAGATCGTGCAATTCCGGATACCGTGGGAGTGCTTTGGGTGTATCAAGCGTCCAGGCGGGTGACTATAAAGGTGCACTACGGTATCTCGAAAGTGACCATTGGGTTGACGGATCGAGGCGGGATTTGTCACTCCGTTTGGAGAGGTATCCGGCCCCTCGGTAATGCATCATCATAATGAGCTCAAAGTGATCAAGTGTGCGGTCAGGGATCATGCATTTGATGCAGTAAAGTGACTTGCTGGAGACTAAGCGAGGTATTGGGATACAACGATCGAGTCTCGGGCAAGTAAATACCGTCGAAAAGGGAATAGAATCGGGGTTGCGAACCCTTGACATGTGGTTCATCCGATGACAACATCGAGGAGCATGTAGGAACCAACATGGGTATCAGATCCGCTGTTGGTTATTGACGAGGATCCGGTCATGCATGTCCCGAACCCGTGGGTCTACAATAAGGTTCGGTGGCCTAGGGTTAATAGGAAGACAAGTATGTGATTACCGAATGTTGTTGGTCCGGATGAGATCCCGGACGTCGGGAGTTCGGAATGGTCGGAGGTAAAGATTTATATATGGAAAGTGGTTAAGCGGACTCGGGAAGTTTGGTGGTATCTGGGTAAAATCAGGGGCCAAGGGAGGTTCGGGGAGGTCAGGGAGGGCCACCTCTCCGGGGGGCCACATGGGCTAAGTGGGAGGGGCCAGCCCGGGGTGGGCCCTCCACCTGAATGAGGGTTTGGGAGGAAACCCTAAAGGCGCCCCCCTGCTTGGGGGCAAGCCACCTCCCCCCTCCCTTCCCGCCCCCATCTGGGTTTTGATGGCGCCCCTGCCCCTCCTCCTATAAATAGAGGGGTGGGGGAGGGCTGCAAACACCATTGAGGCGCCCTCCCTCCCAACACCTCTCTTTCTCCCATGCTTGGCGAAGCCTGGGGCTGGTCCAGGCCCAGCCGTTTGCCATTGGGTGTCTTCCTCAACCTCTCCTTCACTCTTGCTGGATCAAGGCGGAGAGGCGTGTCATGTTGAACACGGAGGGCTTCCTTTCAGCACTTTGGTCATGGTGATCGGAATCACGTTGGGAGCGTCTTCATCATCACCACTCCTCAGCCTTCCGTTTCGATCTACAAGTTATGTAATGCAAACTCTCTCTAGTAACTCGTTGCTTAGTAGAACTCATAGATGGATCTTGGTGAAACCGTAGGAAAATTTTAATTTTTGGCCGTTCCCAACACCAACACCGTGTTCACTTCCGGACCCGAAAGGCCATCCACGGTTACCCGTTGATTGTATTAATTAAGGTCAACCGGGTTTTTAAACGGACATTCAAATTCCCATCCTCATAACGGGGCCCGGGCTTTGAAGATAATACCTCGGTGCCCTTTATAGCTCTCCGGTCGGCGAAGGATATTCCTTCCAAGACCCGTCGATCTGGAATCCTGGACTACAAGACATTTCGTAAAACAAACCAGCCCGCCCGAATGTCCGACCTCGATGGAGCTGCACATATCGTTCTCGGGGCACACCCGGATGAGCACTGGGTTCAGACCCAAATTGCCAAAGGGGGACATCGCTCAAGTTGGAAACCTTTCGAAGAAACGGGGGGGTTAAAATAAAATGACCCTCGGGCTCATGGGGGGAAAAAAGGCAGGTGGCAAATGGTAAAAAAAGTTGGGCCTTTGGAGGATCTTATTCAAACAAACTTCAAGGGGTCCCATACATCACCCAACCCCGTGTAAGGCAAAAATCAAGGAACATAACACGGTATGGCGGAAACTGGGTGGGAAGTGGAACAAAACACCGGGCATGGGGGCCTTCCACCCTTTACCAATATATAGATGCATTAATTATAGCAGATATTTTGATATCCCAACAAGTAAACATGTTCCAACAAAACAACATCTCCATGTTCAACAAGGAACAAACTTCATCTTCTTACGCAA
>JAHIAM010016243.1:0-15974 GCA_021605205.1 Aegilops longissima
GGGGTGGATGGGCGTGGTGGCGTGGCCATTAGGTGGCGGGGCTCGCGGCGAGTCCAGGGTGGATTGGGCGATCCCAGTGCTTTGTGGTGCGAGAAAAGAAGGCGGAAGGATGGAGGGGTAGCTAGGCTCACGGTGAACCGTGGGGAGCCGTCGGGGTGGCGGTGATCTGGTGGCCGCGATGGGGATCTCCGGCCTTGAGCTCGGGGAGGTGGGGTGTGGCCTCGGGGTGTTTTGGGCGGGAACTAGCGGCTAGGGAATGGAGGTGTGGCTGCAGGACATGGGAGGTATGTGGAAACCGGCGTCGGGGTGGCGTGTGGCGATGGCGTCGGGGTCGAAGCGGCGGGAAAGGGGGAAAGTGGGGTCAGGGGTGGGGTTCGGGTGGGCGGGGATGGCGGGCGGCGTGCGTGGCGTGCCCTGCGCGGCACGGCACCCCTCTGGCAAAAAGCAAATGTTGGGCTTTCTGGTGGGCGGCTGGGCGTTCTTGTGACAGTAAACTTTCTCTTTTTAGTCTTTTCTATTTACGCAATTCTGTTTGGGTTTTAAAAAAAAACCTTTTAAAATTACCAAAATGCTCCGGTCACTTGTTGGAATATTCCCAACATGAAACATTTAGTTTGACAATTTTGAACTCTTAAAATATTTCCATAGTTTAAAATGCTCTTTTCAAAAACTTGTGAATTATAAGAACCCTTAGGTGACCTAGAAAATGTTCCACCTTCTTTGACATGGATCCTAAACCCAAACAAAGAGGATGAGCATTTTGAAGGGCATTGGTTCATTGAAATAAATTTTAGTAAACCCTAGTTATTTTAAGGGGTGTTAGGGTTTCCCTTCCCCATTTCAAATTAGATGAAATTTAAACATGATGCACACCTAATGCATGGTCTATAGGATGTGACAACTCACCCCTCAAAAGAATCTCGTCCGAGATTTAGGATCTTTCGAAAAAGGTGGGGTACTCAAGTGGCGATCCTCCCTTTCCCAAGTTGCTTCTTTGGGAATGGTTTGACCATTGAACCTTTAGAAACTTGATATTCCGGCGTCGGTGGTGCTCGGTTTGATCGAGATCTGAGCGGGGTACTCTCGATAGGTGAGGTTATCTTGGAGATCAAGCGTTTATTCCCTCCACGGATAGGATCAGAACACGCTGAGTTGGGGCGTGGAAGACATCATGGACCTTGGAAAGATCGGGGTAGTTCAATTGGTAAAACTTCCCTCGTTTGGAAGAATCGAAAGGGTCCAATGTAAGAACCAACGCCTTGATACGAATCGATGGGTTTTTAAAGGAGAAACCGGAGGTAAGCCTTCTAATTTCATAAGCCATACTTATTTTTGATCATATTGGCTCTTGGCGAGATTGGGCTGTTTCAAATTCTCACGAACAACGGAACTGCTCCTCGCTTCGAATCATATCCGGGCCAAAGTTGTCTTTCCCGGTTTCGAATTAAAGTTCGACATTTTCCATAAAGAACGAAAGGGCTTTGCGGGGCGATAATATTGTTTAAGCGAACTTCGGGAAGGAAGGCATTTCTCCCAATTCATGCGAAAGAGAGGACTAAGCATATCCTCTAAGATTTGATTATTTCGTTCCACTTGACCACTTGATTGGGGATGGAAAGCGGTGCTAAAGGAGGCGAGTTCCCATAGCGTTTGGAAACTTTCCCAAAATCGAGAGGTGAAGAACTCCCGGTCGGAGTTAATCTCATGGAACACCATGAAGAGACACTATTAGGGAGATGTACAAATCAGCTGGCGGCTGGGTTTCTCCACGAACGGTGAAGTGGGCTACTTTGGAAGGCGATCAACACGCGAAGATAGCGTTATTCCCTCTCTTGGTCTGGAAACCGGTAATGAAATCCATACCGATTTTATCCCATTTCCATTCAAATTTCCAAAGGTTGAAGGGTACCCGGCCGTTGATGCTCTGCTTTAACTCGCGACAAGCGTCGCGATTAAATGTATTGGGATTTCTCTTTCATCCTAGTCCACCAAAACCTCTGGCGTAGATCTTGATACATTTAGTACTACCGGGATGAATGGTGAGAGGAAGTCATGAGCTTCTTTAAGGATCCTCCGTGTGTTGTTTCTTGGAACCACCAAGCGGTTTGAAGACAACACCCGTTCATCTATGGAAGCATTTAGCAGCTCCCTGCAATTTCTCCTTGATCGAATATCCCTCTATCATCTTTCTGAGCAGCTATGATTCGATCCGTGGTCGGTTTGCCACGGGGAAAAAATCCTCGAGGAACAATGTGAAATTAAGCAAAATTCCTCGTGGAGAATTGGTTGACCTTGTTGTAACATCAAATTATTCGTAAATTTGCGACTTAGTCGTCAATGACATTAGCTTTACAGGGTGTAGGATATTCCTAAGTAAATTGTAATCAACTCGACCAACGTCTTTGCAGAATTCAAATCCGGTTGGGTGAAGATATATTTAGACTTTGGTGATCTGTAGATTTACGATTACGGAAGGTAATGTCCCAGGTTTTGAGTGCATGAACCCTGCTGCAAGCTCTAGATCGTGTGGGATAGTTATCCTCATGTGGGCCTGGCCCCGAGATCGTAGGCAATCACATGCGATCTTGCATGAGTATCAACCTAGTCCTTTCGGGGTTAATGATAATAAAGTCCTTAGAAATCTGGTGGAACAAATCAGGGAGCGATGTGGGCGTCTTTTCAGTTCTGGCTGATCTCGCCTTTGGCGTCCATCGAACTTCTTATCTTTCTTGAGGAGTTGGTTAGAGGTTTAAAACTTTAGAAATTCTCGGAAGCGGGGAATAGCTTCCTAAACGAAACTCGAACTTTTAAATTAGGTGGAGTCGTCAAGGGCGACTTGAACTTCCTTCGGGTTGGCAATACCCACGAAATTACATGTCCTAGATGGGTCATTCGGTAACGAATTCAATTTAGAAATTTGGCATAAAGGCGTCTCTCGGTTTCATCAATACTAGCCTTGGTGTTAATGTTCTTCCTCATTCTTGGAGTAGATGAGTATATCATCGAGGTATACCCAAATTTATCCAAATACTCCATGAAGATTGAGTTCATTAACGAGAAGGTGGGGAATTGGTTAATCCGAAGGACATGGGTGTACTGTATTGGCCATAACGGTGACAAAGGCCGTTTGGGTATGTCCCGTTCTTGATTTTGATTTGATGGTAGCCCAACCTCAAATCCATCTTGGAAAAAAGGGAGGATCGCGAGCGATCATACGGTCGTTGATCGAGGGGATACTTGTTTTGATAGTGACCAAATTGGCGGTCGGTAATCTACAACCATCCGATCCGTCCATCCTTCTTCTTGGAAGAGCGGGGCAAGCCCATGGGGATGAACTAGGCGGATGAAACCCTTTTGCAAGGACTCATCGAGTTGTTTCTTAAGCCGCTAGTTCTGGGGTGCCATCTTATAAGGTCTTCTAGAGATTGGGGCGGTTGGGAACAAGATCTATCACGAACTCGACATCCTTCGGTGGGACACGGCAGTTCTTCGGAAAGACATCCAAAATGGACTCGGGATATCTTGAGATCGGAAGGGTTGGCATTTAAAAAAAGGGCTTAGACACTCGGGTTAAAACATCCTTTGTTTTGCCGAAGGATGGATAAGTTGAGCGGTTCTAGTCGAGCAATCAATCTTAGCATAATGGGCGACATCCATCCATACCCAAGATGATGTTTATGTCAGGGACTTGAGCTATTAGAGATGCAAGAAAAACTAATCATACAAGAATCTCATTTCCATGACTTATTCTGAGGTTTGCCATCTAGAACCAGAGTTTAATTTCCATGGAGGTAGGCATGTCCAGAATGTGGTGTTGTGCCGAGCATAGCTCTCGAAATAAATGAATGAGATGCTCATATCAAAAAAAGTTGCGGATGGCAATTAACAGAAAGCGTTCGAGGGGGTTGGGATCCTCATAGGTTTCTTGGCGAGACATAGTTGACATGACCCGGCGGTGGGGCAGCATAGGGCCTTTCCTTGGCTTGCCGGGGACTTTCGCTTGATTGGGGTTGTTCTAGGGACACTCTGAATATAGTGGCCCGTCTCTCCACAAAACAAGTGATCACATTTGGCGTGGGGCCACATTGCGATGGACCTCCATATGTCTTGGGTGGATTCTTGGTTGGGGGGCGCCTCGAAGGATGGCCTCGGGGTGCAGGTGGTAAGGGCGTGTTGGGACCCAAACCCGCCCGGAACGAGCGGATGATGATCGAGAATCCGGATGTGCTGCGTGAAGCCTCGAAATCTCTGCCCGATCTGGCGATAGCCTTATTGACTAACCGGAAAGTACATTCATAGCGGAGATCTCGGCGTTGGCTAAGTCCCTTACGGAACCTCCTTTTTCTTGCATCGGTGAAACTTCTTGGGGCATAACGTGCTAACCTCCCGTTGCGGTTAGGCATCCCGGTTGCCTTGGGGGCCCAAATTCCTCCGTTTGCGGTCCATAAGTCCTTCGGAATATGGTGCTCGGGAAGGCGGGAATTCATCCCAAGTTGTAACTTGTCCGCGGACGCGCCTCGTTTTCCCAGGGGCTGGCGGGCCTTCCGGATGATGGCGGCAAAGATAACCTTTCGCCTCGGACATTGGCGGAGCGCGCTTGTGGTGGATCTGCGGGAATCATCGGGTCGAGTGGCTCGGGGACATTTAAAGGATATAGCTTGGAAGTCATTGGTGAAACCCCCGTTTCTTGGCTGGCGTCTTGTTTTGTTCAATCCGCTCCAATAAGCGGTTGGTTTGCCAATGCGTTACCCCATCACCTCAGCCAAAGATGGCGGTTCGGCAATTCAATTCGGCTGCGGCCTCTCCCCTTTCTGGAACAGCGGGAGAATTTGATGTTGACCATCACAGGAGACAAAACAAAGTTTAAACCAGGATGGCAGAATTTAACAAGGAAGTCGGAAGGTAATGGGCGTATGGAATGCAAGATGTTCATCCGTATGACATTAATATAAACTGCCAATATATATATAGCGGTCAACACACCATTCATAGTTTTAGTACAAAGCGGAATAAACTATAAGGAAAGGGTTACATCTCCGGGGTTCCAACTCCTATACATTATTTTCTACACTTGGAATGATACACACTAAAGGTATTCCACGAGTCACGAGGGCGGTGGAAACACAACATACCATTTGGGAAATACTACTACTGGGCAGCTCCATAGTAGTCCTCATAGAAGTCACCACCCGGACACGGAAGTGGAACATGATCGTCGAAGAGACAATCTGTGGGCCTGGACCATAAGGACTCGGATGTGGCCGTGGACCAACAAGCGGGGAGGCCCAGGAGGGTGATGCCTCAACTCGCCCTCCATGAAGTCCGCAAACTCGCCAAAAATCTCTCATGTCCATAACCAACGGCGGTGCAAACCTAGTCGAGTGCCGTCCGAGCGGGCATTATCGCTCCATAGGGCCGGTTCTCACGGTCCTTGTCCTCCAACAACCGGTAGTAGTGCGAAGGTGAGTCCTCATGGGATGCATCCGTACAACCACGAAGGTAGCCCGCCCGGGAAAGATCTTGGCATATAAGGGTCGGTGTTGCTCGATAAAGCGTCTGGCTCGAATAATAGTCATCATGGAATAGGCTGCATCTTAAGACATTCCAATAGTGATTCGAGCCCATAAGACGTGAAGTGGCTCGTAGCTCCGGGATGGATGGATAAATCCGGACCGTGCATAGATATTGGCTTTGATTGAAATCCTGACTGCTCCTCGGCGGTATATTGGGATACCATCGATAACCACCTCAATCATCACCCCCAACATGGCGTGTACGCACATCAATGCGCGGTCGAGGCGAACCACGTTACGGGCGGTGGCCAAAAGCCAATAATGGGCCATTAGAATTCCTAAGGAAAATCGGGCAGCATAACATTAAATGCTCAAATCAAATTTGAGACATTCAAAATCAGATTGCAAAACCACTCAACAACATCATATCAAGGTTACGGTTTTAGCATACTAAAATTTAGTAACCTTTGGGAGGATGTAACCAACAATCCTATAATTCGGATTAGTAACCGTGAACGATAGAAAAAGTAGTCCTAACCCCGTTGAAAGAAGAGATGACTTTCGGTCGGAGGGCATAAGGTAAAGGGTAAAAAAACCTTCGTTCCTCCACAATCAATTCCCTACATATAACTAAAGCATTTCTAGACTCAACTTGACCAGTTTGGCTTAAGCGGACCTCTGAGCAGCCCTGCTTCGATACCAGTTCGGGACCCGATTCCAAGTCACATCGACCTGGTGGTAACACCTCATATCACTTTGCGGCCTCACGCCGGTATCCCACAGGTGTCGCCTTACCATGGCCGGGACCGTTTCGTCTTTTGGCTCACGTATATGATGAGTGTCGCTAGCATCCACATGACAAAGAACCGGGCCGACATGGCTGAGTCGTGAACCCAAGCGGCACTAACCTATGGGGACAGGCATACATGAAACACTTGAGCATGTCGGTCATCAGCGTATGAACTTGGGCTGTAGCCTTGGGCTATGAGGACTCCGGTATCCCGGGCTGTAGCAGAGCTAAGCAGGACTCCAAGTATCACCGTGACATTTCCCGAAGGACAGACATAAGAGCGAAATGAATCACATGCCGGCAGTCAAGTGTCCAAGCGGTAGTCTTTGGGCTAGCGGACTCGGTGAACCGGGCATGTAGCGGACTACTATCGCTCGGAAGCACGAGACTACATTTCCCCATATGAGAGGCTGCCAAGGATAAACAACTAGATTGTCGGATCCCCTCATACCAAGCATTTCAATCATACCATAATATGCCCGATATGAGTAAATACAACAAGGCATCACAACAAAACTCTACAACTCAAGTACTTTATTTAGAGGCTCAGGAGCCATACATATCATATCATACAGGTGAGGGTCACATGACCCAACACTCAAATCATACAATCATACAAGCACATGCGGAAGCAAAGTAGTGCTAGTACAGACTCTAGAAAGGAAGAAAGCTTGTTGGAGCCTTTCTATCTACAATGGCCCTTCACAAGTCTTAGATGCACACACAGGTGGCTAGCTTACTAAATCGAAGTCAACATCTACATAGAATCCGTCGGAGGGTAGTATAGTCCTCTGAAAAATATTGATTAAGCAAACATGAGTACAAAGTACTCAGCAAGTCTTCTACAGAATCCTATCATAATGCACATTCTCAAGGAAGGAGTGGAGTTAATTGCAGCAAGCCACTTTGACTCTTGGCTAAGCTATCCTCGTGACACACTTTGTAAAGCATTTTGTGTCAGTCCACTATCCACCATCACAATACTCCACTGGATCCTCTCCGTCATCCCAGAGGCCATCCCGATACTCACACTTATCTTGAGGCTTTTAGTAGTATCCATTTACTTGTCTATGAGGATATAGGTAACCCGAAGTCCTTCTCCGTGGACACGGCTATTGAATAGATCATATTTAACCTGAGGTATACTTCTTCACGCTTCACCACTTATAAATGGTTTACGACATGTACCAACCTTCAGCGGAAGCCCAGCAGGTGTCGGCCACCTACCTAAACACTCAAGTCCCTAGTCGGTTATGCCTATTGGGTTCCATCCATGAGAGTCGGCCGGGTTTCCCATACAGCCCGAGCGATGTGTGCGGGTTCCCAGATATAAGCGGGCACTTTCGGTTCAGACCACAGTGCCCTAACCCCAACCCACCCCTAAGGTCGCGTTGCGTCATTGAATACAAACACGAAACTACTTGCAACTCCGGACTATGAGCGGGGGTGGTTAAGAAGCCGAGAGGGTCAATTAAGGATCCCAATGTGTGGTAGTAGCTGGTTCATGGATCACAAACACAGATCTCGGTTCTTAAGTTAAACTTAATGAAACAACCCATGTACTCCTGGCCTCTCATCGATACCTTTACCAAATCGTGTTCAACACTTACACTCTCGAACCAACAAACCTTTCCTCCGGTTCATCATCCCGATGAGCGGACGACACAACTCTAAGCATAGCAAGCATAGCATGGTAGGAATCACAAACATGGCTCAATCAACTCCTACACATACTAGTGGGTTTCATCTAATTCTTGTGGCAATGAGGTCATGCAAAGGGGTTCAACTACTGCAACAGCAGTTGAATCGCGTTGTCTTAATGCATAAAATGAGAAGCGAAGCGAGAACATGGGTTTATTCGGAATGATCAATGAATTGCTTGCTGATGGGCGGGGTGAAGACTGCCCTTGGATGGGTAATCGAGGTTATCTTGAGGCAGAACCTATCATGAAAACACACCAAAATAAACATACAACCAATATGCAACAATATGATGCATGCTATGACATGGCAAGATGAATGTGTGTTGGCCTAATGCAAGTTGAAGGGCGAGGATGATCTCATTTGAACCAAAGGTTCAAATGATAGATCATGTGAGTTAGTCCTAATGGTGCAAAATCTTAATCTGGTTATTCAGCATAGTTAACTTGTTTTAACATGCATGAAACCTGTACCAATGGATAGAGTGTATTTTTGATAAATTTTCATATATAAATCTTTGCATTTGGAGTTATAGAATAAAAGTTATAAGCATTTGAAATTTGAATTATATTCGGATTTTATTATATAAAAATTCCGAATTTGAATTAATCGTCGACATGAGTCACATGGTCGAGAAGTCAGCAGGAGTCTCCGGTCAAATGACCGTGGGACCCATGCGATTAGTTTAACTAATTAGTTTTAATTAAAACTAATCCTAATTAGTTTACGGAGGGTCCACGTCATTGACCCGGAGGGTCAGCAGGGCCGGGAGGTCAACTCACGGTCTAGCCGCGGACAGTGGCGGAACAAGTGCTTTTGCACTTTCGGGCTCCAAATGGGCCTGGGAGCACCCTCGTGATCTTTGGAGGTGAGCAGCGGTTAGTGGTGGATCGGTAGGGTTGGGGTGGCGGAGTGGGCGCCCGCGAAGTCGGGCGGCAGGCTCGACCGCGGGTTTGGGTTAGAGGGCGGCGGGAGTGCATGGTTAGACCCGTTGGGGTGTGGTGAGTGTGATGGGCGTGGTGGCGTGGCCATTAGGTGGCCGGAGGCTCGTCGGTGCGAGTCAGGCGGTGAGTTAGGCGATCTCAGTGCTGCTGTGGTGCGAGAAGAAGAAGCGGAGAGGATGGAGGGTAGCTAGGCTCACGGTGAACCTGGGGGCCGTGGGTCGGGCGGGATCTGGCGGCGATGGGGATCTCCGGCCTTGAGCTCGGCGAGGTCGGGTAGTGGCCTCGGGGTGTTTTGGGCGAGGAACTAGCTGGCTAGGAAGGGTCTTGGAGCTGGACATGGGGAGGGTATGATCGGCGAGAACCGGCGTCGGCGTGGCGTGTCGGCGATGGCGTCGGCCAGGTCGAAGGCGGCGAGAGAAGCAGGAAAGTGAGGGTGTCGGGAGGTGGGGTGCGGGTGGGTAAATCCAGGCGGCGGGATGGGAGCGGGGCCGCTCGTGGCGCCCCTGGCCCGACACCAACTGCTCTGGCGAAAAGCACTTCATTGGCGGTCTTTGGGGGCGGCAGGTGGGCGATTCTTGTGACAGTAAGACTTTCTCTTTTTAGTCTTTTTTTACGCAATTCTGTTTAGGGTTTTAAAAATACCAAAACCTTTCAAAATTACCAAAATGCTCCTGGTCACTTGTTGGAATATTCCCAACATGAAACATTTTAGTTTGACAATTTTGAACTCTTAAAATATTTTCCATAATTTAAAATGCTCTTTTCAAAAACTTGTGAATTATATCTAGAACCCTTAGGTGACCTAGAAAATGTTCCACCTTCTTTGACATGGATCCTAAACCCAAACAAGAGGATGAGCATTTTGAAGGGCATTCAGTTCATTGAAATAAATTTTAGTAAACCCTAGTTATTTTAAGGGGGGTTGGGTTTCTGCCTTCCCCATTTCAAATTCAGATGAAATTTAAACATGATGCACACCCTAATGCATGGTCTATACGGGATGTGACAACTCACCCCCACTCAAAAGAATCTGTCCGGATTTAGGATCTATTCGAAAAAGGTGGGGTACTCAAGTCGAAGGCGATCCTCCCTTTCCCAAGTTGCTTCTTGCGGAATGGTTTGACCATTGAACCTTTAGAAACTTGATATTCCGGCGTCGAGTGGTGCGCTCGGTTTGATCGAGGATCTGAGCAGGTACTCTCGATAGGTGAGGTTATCTTGGAGATCAAGCGTTTAGTGGTCCTCCACGGATAGGATCAAAACAACGCTGAGTTGGGAAGCGTGGAAGACATCATGGACCTTGGAAGATGGGGTAGTTCAATTGGTAGCAACTTCCCTCGTTTGGCAAGAATCGAAAGGGTCCAATGTAACGAGGCCAACTTGCCTGATACCGAATCGATGGGTTCCCTTTAAAGGAGAAACCGGGGTAAGCCTTCTGCCAATTTCATAAGCCATAGGCTTATGTTTGGATCATATTGGCTCTTGCGAGATTGGGCTGTTTTCAAATTCTCACGAACAAGAACCTGCTCCTCGCTTCTGAATCATATCGGGCCAAAGAGTTCTTTCCGGTTTCACGATTAAGGCGTTCGACATTTCGTCCATAAAGAACTTGAAAGGGCTTTGCCGGTATGATAACTATTGTTATAAGCGAACTTCGGCGAATGGAAGGCATTTCTCCCAATTCATGCGAAAGAGATGTGAAGCTGAAGCATATCCTCTAAGATTTGATTGACTCGTTCCTTGACCACTTGATTGGGGATGGAAGCGGTGCTAAAGAGACGAGTTCCCATAGCGTTTTGGAAACTTTCCCAAAATCGGAGGTGAAGAGACTCCACGGTGGAGTTAATCTCGATGGAACACCATGAAGAGACACTATTGGAGATGTACAAATCAGCTAGTGGCTAGCGGTTATACTCTCACGAACAGGTAAAGTGGGCTACTTTGGAAAGGCGATCAACAACGCGAAGATAGCGTTATTCCCTCTCTTGGTCTGGAAACCGGTAATGAAATCCATACCGATTTTATCCCATTTCCATTCAGGAATTTCCAAAGGTTGAAGGGTACGGCGGGCCGTTGATGCTCTGCTTTAACTCGGCGACAAGCGTGCGATTAGCAATGTATTGGCGATTTCTCTCTTCATCCTAGTCCACCAAAACCTCTGGTAGATCTTGATACATTTTAGTACTACCGGGATGAATGGTGAGAGGAGAGTCATGAGCTTCTTTAAGGATCAATGCCGTGTTGTTGTTTCTTAGGAACCACTAGCGGTTTCGAAGAAACACCTCGTTCATCTATGGAGAAACATTTGCAGCTCCTTGCAATGTTCTCCTTGATCGAGATATCCCTCTATCATCTTCTGAGCAGCTATGATTCGATCCGTGGTCGGTTTACCACGGGGTGGAAAGAAATCCTCGAGGAACAATGTGAAGATTAAGCTTACGAAATTCCTCGTGGAGAATTGGTTGACCTTGTTGTAACATCAAATTTTACTGATAAGATTTGCGACTTAGTCGTCGCCATGACATTAGCTTTGCACAGGGTGTAGGATATTCCTAAGTGAAATCTGTAATCAACTTCGACCAACGTCTTTGCGAGATTCAAATCCGGTTGGGTGAAGATATATTTCGACTTTGGTGATCTGTAGATTTACAGCGATTACGGAAGGTAATGTGCCGAGTTTTGAGTGCATGAACCCTTCTTAAGCTCTAGATCGTGTGTGGGATAGTTATCCTCATGTGGGCCTTAGCTGAATCGTGGCAATCACATGCGATCTTGCATGGTATGCAACCTAGTCCTTGTCGGCGTCAAATAGATAATAAAGTCCTTAGAAATCTGGTGGAACAAATGCAGCGATGTGGGCGTCTTTTCGGTTCTAAAAGCTGATCTCGCCTTTGGCGTCCCTGAACTTCTTATCTTTCTTGAGGAGTTCGGTTAGAGGTTTCAACTTTAGAAATTCTCGTGAAGCGGCAATGCTTCGCTAAGCAGAAACTCGAACTTCTTAACGATTGGTGGAGTCCGTCAAGGGCGGCTTGAACTTCGCTCGGGTTGACAGCAATACCCTTACGAAATTACATGTCCTAGATAGGTCATTGGTAACGAATTCCATTTAGAGAATTTGGCATAAAGGGTGCTCTCGAAGTTTCATCAATACTAGCCTTAGGTGTTGCATGTTCTTCCTCATTCTTGGAGTAGATGAGTATATCATCGGTATACCCGACGAATTTATCAAATACTCCATGAAGATTGAGTTCATTAACGAGAGAAGGTGGCTGGAGCATTGGTTAATCCGAAGGACATGGCGGTGTACTCGTATTGGCCATAACGAGTGACAAAGGCCGTTTGGGTATGTCCCGTTCTTGATTTTGATTTGATGGTAGCCCAACCTCAAATCCATCTTGGAAAAAGGCGAGGATCCGGCGAGCTGATCATACGGTCGTTGATCTGAGGGCGGATACTTGTTTTGATAGTGACCAAATTGGCGGTGGTAATCTACAACCATCCGATCCGTACCATCCTTCTTCTTGAGAAGGGGAGGGCAAGCCCATGGGATGAACTAGGGCGGATGAAAACCTTTTGCAAGGACTCATCGAGTTGTTTCTTAAGTTCGGCTAGTTCTAGGGGTGCCATCTTATAAGGTCTTCTAGAGTTGGGGCGGTTAAGGAACAAGATCTATCACGAACTTCGACATCCTTCGGGTGGGAACACTGGCAGTTCTTCGGAAAGACATCCGGAAATCACGGACTCGGGATATCTTGAGTCGGAAGAGGTTGGCATTTAAAAAAAGGGGCGCTTAGACACTGGGTTAAAACATCCTTTTTTTTGGAAGGATGGAATAAGTTGAGCAGGTTCTAGTGAGCAATCAATCTTAGCATAATGGGCTGACATCCGGTCCATACCCAAGATGATGTTTATGTCCGGGGACTTAAGAGCTATTAGAGATGCAAAAAACTAATCTCGCAAGAATCCATTTCCATGACTTATTCTAGAGGTTTGCCATCTAGAACCAGGGTTTAATTTCCATGGAGGTAGGCATGCGAGAATGTGGTGTTGGCAATCGAGCATAGCTCTCGGAAATAAATGAATGAGATGCTCGGTATCAAAAAACGTTTGGGATGGCAATTAACAAAAGCGTCCGAGGGGCGTTGGGATCCTCATAGGTTTCTTGGCGGAGACATAGTTGACATGACCACGGCGGGGCAAGCGGCAGAGGGAACCTTTCTGGCGGCTTGCGGCCGGGGAACTTTCCGGCGATTGGGGTTGTTCAGGGACACTCTGAATATAGTGGCCGTCTCTCCACATTTGGCAAGTGATCACATTTGGCCGTGGGGCCACATTAGGTCGGACCTCCATATGTCTTGGGTGGAAAATCCTTTGGTTGGGGGGCGCCTCGAAGGATGGCCTCGGGGTGTACGGTGGTGAAACCGTGTTGGGACCCAAACCCGGCCTTAAGGAACGAGGCGGATGATGATCGAGAATCACGGATGTGCTTGCGTGAAGCCTAAATCGATGCACTTGATCTCGGTAGCCTTATTGACTAACCAGAAAGGTACATTCATGTGGCGGAGATCTCGGCGTAGCTGGGGCTAAGTCCCCAGGAACCTCCGCTTCTTAGCATCGGTAGAAACTTCCGGGGAGCCGTGCTAACCCCGAATTGGGTTAAGCATCCTTCGGCGCCTTGGGTGGTGCAGAATTCCTCACGTTTGCGGTCCATAAGTCCTACGGAATATGGTGCTTTCGGGGGCACTGAATTCATCCCAAGTTGTAACTTGTCGGCCGGACGCATAGCCTCATAGTTTTCCACGGTGGCGGGGCCTTCCGGATGATAGGCGGCAAACCTTTACCTCGGCCCACATTGGCGGAGGCTTGTGGTGAATCTTTCGGGCCAATCATCGGCCAGTGGCTCGTGGAACATTTAATTTTGGAGGATATAGCTTGCGAAGTCATTGGGTGAAACCCCATCGTTTCTTGGTGGGTCTTTGTTTTGTTCAATCCGCTCCAATAAGCGGTTGGTTTGCGTTTTGTGTTACCTTCACCTCCCAAAATGGCGGTTCGGCGATTCACATTCGGCGCGCTGGCCTCTCCACCTCTGGGAACAGGGAGAATTTGAGTGTTGACCATCACAGGGAGACAAAACAAAGGTTTAAACCGGATGGCGAAATTTAACAAGGAAGTGCGGGGTAATGGGCGTATGGAATGCAAGATGTTCATCCGTATGACATGGTAATATAAACTGCCATATATATATATAAGCAGGTCATACACACCATTCATAGTTTTAGTACAAAGCGAATTACAAACTATAAGGAAAGGCGTTACATCTCCCGGGCATTCCAACTCCTATACATTATTTTCTACACTTGGAATGATACACACTAAGTCGTATTCCACGAGTCACGCGGGCGGTGGAAAACAACTGATACCATCTAGGAATACTACTACTATTCGGGCAGCTCCATAGTAGTCCTCATAGAAGTCACCACCCAGGACACAGGAAGTGGAACATGATCGTGGAAGCAGACAATCCGTGGGCACATGGACCATAAGGACTCGGGATGTGGCCGTGGACCAACAAGCGGTGGCGGAAGAGGCCCGAGGAGGGTGATGCCTCCAACCTCCGCCACTCCATGAAGTCCGGCAAACTCGCCCCCAGGTACAAATCTCTCATGTCCATACATCCGGCACGGCAGGTGCAAACCTAGTCGAGTAGCCCGGTGGTGAGCGGGCATTATCTGACTCCATCCAAAGGCCGGTTCTCACGGTCCTTGTCCTCCACAACTTCTAGTAGTGCGAAGGTGAGTCCTCATGGGATGCATCCTGTAAAGCCACGAAGGTAGCCATCGCCCCGGGAAAGAATCTTTGGCATATAAGCGGAAGGTGTTGCTTTCGATAAAGCGTCTTCGAATAATAGTCATCATGGAATAAGGCATCTTTGGACATTCCAATAGTGATTCGAGCCCAAGGAGCGTGAAGTGGCTCATTAGCTCCGGGATAGGATGGATAAATCCGGATGCATAGATATTGGCTTTGATTGAAATCCTGAACTGCTCCTCGGGGTATATTGAGGATACCCGATAACCAGCCTCAATCATCACCCTAACCAACATGGCCGTGTGACCGCACACATCAATGCAGCGGGTGGGCGAACCACTTAGTTGGAGCAGGTGGCCATCTGAAACACAGCCATAATGCAAAGGCATTAGAATTCCTAGGGAAAATCGGGCAGCATAACATACGTAAATGCTCAAATCAAATTTGAGACATTCAAAATCAGATTTCAAAACCACTCAACAACATCATATCAAGGTTACGGTTCAAGGTAATAGCATACTAAAATTTAGTAACCTTTGGGGCGATGTAACCAACAATCCTATAAGGTACTACGGTTAGTAACACGTGAACCGATAGAAAAGAGGCCTAGTCCTAACCCCGTTGAATGAGAAGGGATGACTCGGATCGGGAGGGCATAAGGTAAAGGGTAAAAAGAGCCTTCGTTCCTCCACAATCAATTCCCCTACATATAACTAAAGCATTTCTAGACTCAACCGACCAGTTTGGCTTAAGCGGACCTCGGGCAACCCTTTCGATACCAGCCTTTCGGGACCCCGATTCAAAGTCACATCGACCTGGTGGTAACACCTCATATCACTTTTGGCCTCCCAACGGTATCCCCGGGTGTCGCCTTACCATGGCCGGGACCGTTTGCGTCTTTTGGCTCCGTTATGGGTTTCGCTAGCATCCCATGACAAAGAACCGGGCCGACATGGCTGATCGTGAACCCAAAGCGGCACTAACCTTGGGGACGGGCATACATGAAACACTTGAGCATGTCGGTCATCAGCGTATGAACTTGGGCTGTAGGGGCTAAGGACTCCGGTATCGGTACAATAAGGCGGGGGACTCAAGTATCACCGGTGACATTTCCCGAAAGGAACGGACATAGAACGAAATGAATCACTTGGGCCGATCAAGTGTCAAGCGAGTCTTTGGGCTAGGAGGACTCGGAACCGGAATGGGGACTACTATGCT
>JAHIAM010016244.1:0-12693 GCA_021605205.1 Aegilops longissima
GGTTGAGTCTGTATACATTAAGCCTTTGGACCATATGAAGCCTTTGGTCAGGTTTGTCTTCTTCCCGGTGGTGTCATGATGACATTCACGGAAGATTCTCAAGACAACTTTTGGGAACCGGATCTTCTTCATAGGTGGCCCATTCCTGCAGTTAGTACCTATATATTTGGCAAACACCTCACCATTCGATTCTTAAATAGTTTATAGTTTGCATCAAATGATTCATCAATGATAATAGGGTTAGCACAAGTGAAGCGGATAAGGTGGATGGATCCTGAAGGTCCCTTTGCAGCAACCCATGTGGTTTTGTGGTCTTGCTCGGGCTTCGATAGAACCATCAATGTTCATTTCCTCTCAGACCCAACACCCTCTTTCCTACGGTTTCGGTTCAGAATATGCTTTTGAGGACATCATACGTGTCTAATGCCCTTTGGACTTTTGTACATCCTGTTTCAAGCAATGTCTTCAACCTAGCATTTTCATCAGCAATAGTAGTGGTATCCTCGTGAGGGGTTAGTTACCACATCGATAGTTGAAGACAATGCAACGTAGCAGATAGAACATTCAACAGCAGATAGCGTTATCACGCTCAAGGCATTTTAGATATGGTGGTTCAAATCCTTCTGGCGGAACTGATCTATTGGCGTGAAGTGACTCATTCTCTTTTGAAGATCTTCATGAGCCGCTCTCAATTTCTCAAGCTCTTGCTTCCTTTGAAGATAATCATAGGAGAGCTTTTCATGAGTGGTTGAGGCGTTTCATGACAACTTTCAAGTTCACGGTACTTAACATGAAGATTTTTATGTCTTCAATTAAGGCTGAGAATGGGTCATTCAGCGTCCAACAGGTCATCGCTTTTGTCTAACAGTTTTTGAGTATGTTTCATAGCTTTACATTGTTCGGTTGCAATTCTAGCAAGTGTTTTGTAGCTGGGTTTGGATTCTGTCGAGTCATCTTCACTAGATGTTTGAAAGTAAGCATCGCGTGATTTTACCTTGGCACCACGTGCCATGAAGCGATAGGTGGGAGCGAGTCATCCTTGTCATTAGCTTCAGCGTTGGTGTGAGACCATTGTCTTCGATGTTGAAGATGGACTTGCAGCGTAAGCTGAAGCTAGACCCGGACTTAAGCGAGGTCGGACTCCTCCTCGGACTCCACCTCGCCTCCTCAAAGCAGACTCCTCCTCTGAATCCATCTCCTTGCCGACAAGCACTGAGCCTTGCCGGATGAGCTCTTCTTATGAGATGAAGACTTGGATGAGGACTTGGAAGAAGACTTTGAGGATTTCTTCTTCTTCTTCTTGTCATCGAATCATATTCCTTGCTCTTCTTCTTATTATTCTCATTGTCCCCTTGTGGACACTCCGGAGATGTAGTGTCTAGGTTTCTTGCACTTGTGACATGTTCTCTTCTTGTAGTCATGGTGGAAGCTTCATCATTTCTTGAGCTGGATCATGAAGACTTTGAAGCCCTTCTTCTTAGTGAACTTCGGAACTTCTTCACAAGCATAGCAAGTTCCTTTCCAATGTCTTGGGATCATCGAGACTGCGATCAGATTCATTTCAGATGAGAAACAGCTTTTGCCTTCAAAGCGAGTTAGCCGTAGTTGGGACCATAGATATCTCTTTTCTCGGATAGTGGAACTCATGTGTTGAGCCTCTCAAGTATATCAGACGGATCAGTGTCTTGAAGTCGGGGCATTCTTTATCACGAGGGCAAGGGTGTCGAGCGAGCTGTCAAGTGATCTCGGTAGTGTCTTGGCGATTTCATGCTTAGGTAATCTCGGTGGCGCCGAGAGCACGAAGCTCATTTATGATGTCGATGAGGCGATCAAGCGTGAGCTGGACATTCTCATTGTCGTTTCTCTTGAAGCAATTGAAGAGGTTACGAAGAACACGATCCTTTGATCTCTACGGGTTGAGGCTGCCGTTGACCTTGGAGAGCGAGTCCAGACTAACATCGGCGTTTCGGAGCACTCCTCGGCCATCATGTCCTTTGGTCAGATGATCACAGATGATGTTCTTGGCGGTAGAATCGTTGAATGAACTTCTTGACATCAGCGGGGTGACACCTTCACGGTCATGGGAGCGCCATTCTTGGCGACATACGGTGCGACATCAATGGCTTCGAGATGCATCGCATCTTATTCTTCCGATAGGGATATTCGAGTTCCATCGAAGGCAGGGAAAAGCGGAGACTTTGATTATCCTGCGTCGACATACTAAAACTCGGTGGTTAAACCCGAATCACACGAACAAGGGAGTACCTTGCTCGATACCAATTGAAAGTGCTAGTTATCGAAGACAAACAATAGAAATGAACCTATTGATATGCAGCGGAAGGTAGACTACATTAAGCAAGCCATAGTCAAGTATGCAATGAAGTGAAAGCACGAAGACTAATAGCAGATGGGTAGTGAAGATCGGGATGGAAGATAGTATGAAGCCAAACAATGATAGTAGTCGCAGTGAAGTCAAACAAGTAGTGCAAGCGGCAATGACTTCAAGAAGACAAACTGTAAGTAAAGAGAGGAGAGGATAGAACCAGTCCTTGTTGAGGACACATGATTTGTTGGACCAGTTCGATTCTTGTGACAACTGTATTGCAGTTAGGGAGGCTGAGATTCAACTTAGAGACCGCGTCTTCACCTTATTCCCCTTGAGCTAAGGACACCAGGTCCTCGCCCAATTACTCTGGTAAGTCTTCAAGGTAGATTTCTAACCTTCACAGACTTCGTTCACGGCGATCCACAATGACTCTTGGATGCTCGAGAACATGCGCCCTAACATTTGGAGGATTCCACAGTCCTCAAGTGTAACAAGTCTTGAGGTCACCTTGAGCGAAAGACTTGATGATGCCTAACACTCTTTGGCTCTGGTTGTTTGTGCTTTGTCCTCGCAAGTTTATCTCTCTCAAAAGCTTGGAGGTGGGTTGCACTCAAACAACAAAAGCCGTGCACTAACTCGAGCAACCACCAATTTATGGTGTAGGGGTGGGCTATTTATAGCCACTAGGCAACCTTGACCTGATTTATGCAGAAATGACACAGGTCACCAAGGACCTGACACGTGTTCCAACGGTCGATTTCAAACACAGCGATAACTTTACATGGGCTACAAGTAAAGCTGACTCATCTAGCTCTGGATAAGATTTGCTCTCATTGTCTTATTTCGAAGACATAGGATTTAGTTGAGCATCACTTCCGTCACTTTGACTTTGTTCACTTTGGGACCCCACTTAACGATGCGGTGGTTCTCTGACTCAACAAAGAAAAAACAACGAAACAACTAAGTCTTCGCGCTCCATAGTCTTCACGCAATGCCTTCTCCAGTCATAGTCTTCAATGTGAATATCTTCACATACCACCATTGTCTTCATACATTTTTAGGGGTCATCTCCGGTAGATAAACCGAATCAATGAGGGACTACTACCTATGTTATCCTGCAATTCTCACAAACACATTAGTCCCTCAATTAGGTTTGTTGTCAATACTCCAAAACCAACTAGGGGTGGCACTAGATGCACTTACAGGGGACGGAGGCCGAAACATACATGTCTTGGGCTGGGAAAATAGTCCCTTCCTCCAACATCCGGCGCCAAGTGGGGCGCCGGCGTCAAGTTCGCCTCCCCTCCTCCGTGTGCATAGGTTCGGTGCTTGGCGCCCTTGCCGGAGAATGCCCCTTGGGGCGGCGTGGTTGATGGGAGGCGGCGTGTTGGGGTAGCCCTCGTGGATATTCCTGCCGCTATCCTCCTCCTCACGATCTCGGCAAGGTCAGCACCAGAGATCGTGCCCCCAACACAGGTCAGCGAGGGTGAGTGATGAACTTACGCTCGGGGCTGTGCTGGGGCTGCTGTGCAGGCTGCTCAACACCACCCGGTGTGCGGCGATCCTGCTGGGGCTAGCCGCTCATGAAGCCTTGGCCCTCTTCACCCTTTGGGACAATGTTTCCATGTCCTTGCAAAGCAGAAGAACAAGTCAAGATAGGCAAGATAGTGCGAGGAGGCGGAGATGACCAAAGGGAGCAAGATGCTTACTCATCTTCCACCTCCTCCTCTGCGCTTTCCTCTTCCTCCTTGGGCTAAGGGACCAAGTCGAAGGTGACCCTGCATCGGCGTCCACGTCGGCGTGCTCGGGGGGGAGGGAAGGGGAGTCAGGGCAGCTTGGATGAAGAGGAGGCAGATGCTTTCCCCATCGCCACGGCCTTCACGATTTCTTGCAGCCACGGCCCTCGTGCGGCGGGCGCCCTCCTAGGCTTGCAGGGCTGCCCGACCCTGCCGGGCAGGCGGCTCGCCCGAGGTGGCTGTCGTGGGACTCGCCCTCTCCCGTGGCCCATCGACAGCCTCGGCCTCCCCCTCCGGCGACTCGTCGACCACATCTTCGACGAGAGAGCCCGGTCTGGCGCTGCTGGCCTCCCGGCCTCCGCCCAGGCGAGCTCCTTCTCCTCTGCTTCCGCCGCAGCCTTGTCCTCCACGCCGCGGTCTGCTAGCCTCCCGGCGTGCTCTGCCTCCGCCGCCGGCGGAGATGTAATCCAACTCCGCTGGTGATGTCCGGGACGAGCGCGACTTCGGCGATGATGTACCCGCGTGCAAGGTGTCAAGAACTCCTGCACTTTAATTTCCTCGGCTCGACCCGTTCGGGTCAAGACCATCGCGTTGAAGTCCGGCATCATGGCGATTCAGTTCGGCGAGTTGTTGCTCGGTGGGACCACTCCGCGGCAACAAACAAGGGCCCTTGGCGACCTTGCGGCCTTGCGGCAGCCCTCGCAGCCTTGCGGACCGCTCGACCTCGCCATCGCGGTTCACGTCAAGCTGAAAAACAGCTGGCAGAAGTGGGCATGCGCCATCACCGTGAAGTTGTGGTCGGCGGGCGGACCTCATGATATCAGCGGTGTTAGTGAAGAGCCAGGCTGGCCTCCCTTTGTTGTGGAGCGGAGGCGATTGGGCGGATGAAATCCGCCTCGATCATCTCAAGGTGAGCCCGGCCTCGGTGATGCGGAGAATCCTGGTGGTGGCGACCGTGAACTTCACATCGCGCATCAACATCGCTCTAGTCGCTCCGCCGGACCGGCGCATGCGAACCGGCAAAAATTTTGTGGATCATCCTCCTCAATCCAGCACCATGGCCCCACCATTCTTCCCACCTCTCCTTCGGCGCCCTGGTATGCCCCTTGGACCGTGGGATCAAGCGGCGCAACCAGAAATGGCGCCCGGTTGGATTCAAGGGAGAAATAGTGGTGGAAGAGCGCCGTGTTGGGATGCACCCAGCAAACCCTCGCGAGAGGTGCGAGAAGAGAGCAATGCCGCCACGGTATTTTGAGTAAAATCCAGAAGGTGGAAGCCGTGGGTGTGCATGGCGTCATTTAAGAAATCAGAGATAGGGGCGAGGCGCAAGAAAGTAATCAGCGAAGGATGGATACCGATTTGGGGCGGCCTCGATTGCAATTAGCGGGGACGACGCGCGTGGCTGGATGCCCCGTCGTCTCCCCCCGTATTGCACCCCACGAGGCTTGAAGCACTTCGAGCTCGAACACATCGATTGTCAAGGGAAGCGAGCGAGCTGCGTCCGTTCGCTAACGCACTCTCCGTGACTCCGTCGCTCCAGCGTCCTTAGCCCTCCTTGCCCTTGGTGGATTTGGTGGCCATGGCGGCTGCGAAATGAGGAGCAAGGGACAGCGAAACGGCGGCGAGCAATAGCGAAAGCTTGAGAAGGAAGACAAAGGAGCGATGGCTCGAGATTGAAGAAGACTCGGAGAGGGGTAAAGTGAGCAGGCGCCGCGGTTATTCCTTTTTACGGGGAAGGCGGGCGCCTCCTTCCCATTAATTGCGACATAGCGCGTAAGTGCGAAGCCGCTTGCGCGACCCCCACGTCCGCCACGACCCCCGTCGCGCGTTCAGCGGAGTCATGGGAGCGCGCGGATGAAAAAATTCTTGCGGTAAATCCGCCCACACGCCGTGCACCGTTCGGGCCTAGACCAACAAAGCGTTAGCGCTTATGTGTGGCCCAGGCCGGGCTCCTGTCGGTGTACAAAAGTAGGGCTCTCCTTTTGACCCCTTTACTGCTGCGGACAGTGAGCCACCTTGGCCACACTTAACAAAGCGAGAGGAGGAAGCCGGAGAGAAGTTGAAGCCCAAGCAGACAAGACAACGCCAAGACCATAGACACAAAGAGCAAGGGCAAAGCTGGTCCCCCAGCAAGGCCCTTGCCGAGTGAACCTCGATGGCCCCGGCAAGAGCCTTGCGGGGCAGCTTCGCTAACACCATTGAGCGCGCCACCCTTGAGCCCTGACCTCCAACATAGTCAACCACGTTGGGACAAGAGCTGGGAGGCACCTCCTTGGTGGCATCTGAGATCTTCGTCAAGATCATGAACACACAAGATCAGATGAGGACAGAAGGCGGCGACCCTCGGCAAGATCCTTGCGAGAGAGCCTAAGACCTCCGGCAAGCGCCTTGCCGGGGGCAATCTACCTCAGGCAAGACCCTTGCGGGCCCCAACAAGGCCCTTGCCGAGGCATCAGCAGGGCCCTGCCGAGCCTGCACCAACCAGAAGCCACCACCGTTCAGCATCAGCTGGCCCAACCAGCTGGGCGAGGCACATGCGTGGCAATCTGCGCACTTCCGGCCAACTCGGCAAGATCCTCGTGGTGGCATGCAGATCTTCGTGAAGACCCTGCCATCGCGCCACCTCGCTTCTGCCTGCCTACATGGCGCCACCGCATCGCTGGCACAGGTGCGTGTTGAAGCCAGATGAGGCAGCGACAGACGGGGCGGGCCTCGTTCCGTCCACGATAAAGCTAAGGACACCTAAGTGGCGCATTTAATGCACTTTGTCCTGTAATATGGGCGATAAGCTCACATCGCTGTAGACCTTTCCGCCTCCTGTGCCACTTGTGGCAGCCTTTTCCTATAAAAGGAGGCCGGCGTCGGGAGAGGGATTCGCTCTTCGGACTATGCAACCACCATAGCTAGTTCGAGAGCTCAGAACTCTCTCAAATACACACCAAAGCAGGACTAGTATTTACGCATCCTTGTGGCCCGAACCTGGTAAACAAACCGTGTCGCTCTTAATCCTGCTGAGAGTCTGGATTAGGGGTGTCGGATGGCGGACTATAACCTTTGGCGGACTCTGGACTATGAAGATACAAGATTGAAGACTTCGTCCCGTGTCGGATGGGACTTTCCTTGGCGTGGAAGGCAATATTGGCGTCGGATATGTAGATCTCCTCCCATTTGTAACCGACTCTATGTAACCTAACCCTCTCCGGTGTATATATAAACCGGAGGGTTTTAATCCGTGGGACAAACAACAATCGTACCATAGGCTAGCTTCTAGGGTTTAGCCTCTACGATCTCGTGGTAGATCTACTCTTGTACTACCCATATCATCAATATTAATCAAGTAGGGTAGGGTTTTACCTCCATCAAGAGGGCCTGAACCTGGGTAAAAACATTGTGTCCCTTGTCTCCTGTTACCATCCGCCTAGGCGTGCAGTTCGGGACCCCCTACCGAGATCCGCGGTTTGACACCGACATTGGTGCTTTCATTGAGAGTTCCTCTGTGCGTCATCTTTAGGCCCGATGGCTCCTCGATCATCAACAATGACACGGTCCAGGTGAGACTTTTCTCCCGGACAGATCTTAAATGATTCGGCGGCTTTGCACTGGCAATTAAGCAGCCATATGGAGCAGATCAAGCTCGCCCTTGGCCATCGGTCAGATTTGGAAGTTCGAACTACGGTAGCGTCGCGGAGACTTGATCTTGACGGGTTGAGCCACACCGGCGCCCGCCTTTATTACGATGGGCATGATCTAGCTCTGCGCCGAGCGATTGCCCTAGAGCGCACCGTGTCGCTCCGACCCTCAGCTCGGGCCATTGCATGTCGAGGGCGGGTGGCTGGACGCCGCCTCGGGGCTGCAATCTCTCGATGGTCGAGGCGAACACCAGCCTTGTCCTTTGCGAAGCTTGTGACTCAAGGTGCAGGACTCCCTCCGGACTCCGAACCTTCGCGCCCCTGTCGAATCCGATTGGGCGCCGATCATGGAGTTCACCACCGTTGACATCTTTCGGCACTTCGCCCTTGGCGACATTCTGAATTCACTAAAGTCTCTCTTTTATCGGAGAGCCTGGCGGACTACGGTCGCAAGGTTGGGATCGAGCGACGAAGAAATTCAAAGCCCACCCACCAACCGCCGTAGCCACTATCGATGATTTAAGCGATATGCCGACTTGACTCCGATGACATCGGCGGTATGGATGCCGATGCAGGAGAAGACCAGAACCAGCGCCTACGGGCACTGGAAGGCCACCTCGTCGTATGACATATACATAGTGGACACCCCAAAAGAAGGAGCAGCGATGGAACAGCGGAGGATGACCCCTCAAGAAGCAGCTTAAGCGCCCGGCGTCGTGGCGCCGCTCTAAATCCGCCAAAGCAAAAGCGGTGATTCGGCACGGAGACAATAACACCGGACGGTGCGAAGACAACCCCTCGGCGAGTTCAGCGCGGGGATGGGAAACCAGCCCTCATGAGAGGCGGCAGATAGAGAGGTGAGGGCGATAATTACATGCCTCCCTCCAAAGAGCGAGGCAAGCCTCGGCGACAGGCAATTTATCGTGCGAGGATCCCGTCGAACAAGAGCGTTTCAAGCGCGGGCTTATAGCCACGGCGAGCAGCCTCAGAAAAAACAACAGACTTAGAGCTGACCAAGACTTGCTAGCAGCGGATGGACTGAAGTCCTTGCGGCGAAAAGTGCAAACTTCGAGCGCCCCTCAGAGCTACCCAAAGCGCAGGCTGCTACCCGATTAGAGGAGAAGCACCTAGACCTACATCACCGGCGCATGATCGGCCGACCAGCCACCTCGTGGCGTGTGAAGAAGGCCTCTCGGCCCTCCACTCAAGCCGCACCCGGCGTCGCTCAAAGAATACCGAGGCATGGAAATCGCCGGACACGCAAGATATATTGGAGGACAAGGCAAGGCAAACAAGATCGATCTATGGATCGCGTGGCGCCACGACCGTGGCGATAACCGTCATGCGGATATGGTAAATCCGGTGGGCGAACAAAGTAGACAAAGCTCGTTTGAGCTACGTCGTGATATAGCCCGATCTGAGGCGCCGCACACCCACTAAGCATCACGAGATGAAGCAATGGATCATCAAATCCCGAGGGTTTCAAACCCGTAAACATCGAATCATACGATGGCTAGCAGATCTGCGGTATGGATCGAGGATTATCTCCTTCATATCCACATGGCCCTTGGTGATGATCTACGCCATCAAATACCTCCCTCAAGCTTAAAGGACCAGCTCGGCATTGGCTTAACAGCTTACCAACAGAATAAATTGGTTGTTGGGAGGACACGGAAGCTGCATTCCTCGACAATTTCAGGGCACCTATGTGCAACCACCGGCGATGACCTAAGCCACATAATTCAGCAGCGGAGGAATCGGCGAGACAATTCGGACATGGTTCCTAACCAAGAAAAATCAAATAATCATTGCCGGGAGCGAGAGGCCCTTGTAGCCTTCAAACATAACATCCGTGACGAGTGGCTTGCGGCACCTAGGGCAGGAAAATCCGAAATCCATGGCAGCCCTCACAACACTCATGACCGCTTTGCGGCGGAGAAGACAACTAGCTGGCTTCGTAGTAATAACATGACCAAGAGCCACGGTAATTCAGATACAAAGGACAACAATGGCAGGTCACGCCGTAACAAGCACAAAGCGCCGCGTGCGGCGATAATGCTAGAGATCTGACGATTAATGCGGATTCGAGGCTCTAAACCTAGTCAGCGAGAAAAACCATTTAAAAGAAATACTCGGGCCCGTCGGTTTGGACGAATACTCGATCGCTCATGCGGATACGGCACCCCGAAAAACCAGCCAATCACACCAGCAGGGATTGTTGGGTGTTCAAGCGAGCGAGCAAGTTAAGTGCAGCGAGACAAGGGGCTGCATAGCGATGGCGAGGAGAGCTCGGCGCCGAACAATAGGGGACGAAGGGCTTCCCCACATGCGGACGGTGAACATGATATACATAACCCACATCCCCAAAAGGGGCGAGCGTGCACTCGAGGATGTATATGCGTTGGAGCGATCGCCCCAAAGTTCAACCCATGGTCCTCCTGCCCGATCACTTTTGATTGAAGGACCACCCACTAGCATCCGCTATGGCGGATTCGCCGCATTAGTTCTAGACCCAATCATTGTGGTTTCACCTCACTAGTGTGCTTATGAGGCGGCGGCAACTGAACCTTCTTTATCGGGATACGGTCGAAAAATGGGCATAGATCCCTCAAAGTTAAACCCACAAAGATGACCTTTAAAGGCGTCATACCAGGTGTAGAGGCCAATTATGCAGGCTCGGTTACACTTGAGGTGGTCTTCGATCCCGGATAATTTCGAAGCAAGGAGTTAATCTTGACATACTCCCGTTCCGAGTGGCTATCACGCTTCTCTCGGACGAACCGCATTTGCAAAGTTCAATGCGGTGCCGCACTATCATACCTCAAGCTCAAGATGCGGGCCCTCGAGGTCATTACGGTCAATGGAAACACGGCGCTCTCTCGAGCGAAGGAGCATCGAGTGGCCCTCGGCGGAAGTACAAAGGAGCCTCTCAAGGCAATTCTCCCTCCGGCTATTAAGCGTCCGGACACCGTCAAGCGGCCGGAATAACCTACAACAAGACCGCTGACGTTAGAGTAAAGCGTATGTCGTCCCCAACCCCAGCCCTCGCGAATGCGAAACAAGTACTCTGCGTACATAACTACGCTCTGGAAATACCATGGGCATAGGGGAGGGCATGACCATGGCATGCCCAAAATGCGGCTCAACCGCACTAGGGGCTCGATTTTGTCATTCTTTTCTTACTTTCAGGAGTCCACTCTCGGAAGGCCTGTCCGTAGTACAATCGCCGAACACGATGCAACAGCCGGGGAGGCGACTCGTCGAGTGTCGGTGGTCTCTATAACGAGCGGTATACTTGTTTCACATATCATCCCAACTTCGCCCTGGAGAGGACATGTCAAATAGTCCCATCTCTTGCTTATCGCACTATTTGTATCGTCCTGCTTTTACGCAGCCTTTTCGGATAAACAATACATAGCTTTTGTCTATTATTGCATTCCCTTTTATCTATATATGTTCATTAATGACATGTAGTGCGGCCAAATACACGGGGCTTAAGTACCCCAACATACGGTGTGATAAGTCGAACACTTTCACAAGTCGGCACCCGAACTTATAGCATTATATGCATTGGCTCGAATCATGTCTTGGGTCAATAGTTGGGTTTGCCCGGCTCCCATGTTTTGGTACCTTACATTTTGTTATATCGGCTAAGGTAGCTGGGAGAACCACTGCGATTGTGCCCAGTTGAGCTGGGCTAAGCAACTCGATGGAAAGCTAAAACGGCCGTCATGATAGGGCGAGAGCTGGTACGCTGTTCGAGAGGTTTTCGAGTCCCTAAAGACTTATGCGCTTAGGCGAGTCGTCTTTGTGCGGACCTAAGCGTGGATAGCTCCCGAACTTCGGTCTTCCAAATACTAGGGGCTTCGCGAAATTTAAAATTATGGAATTCTATGGCTAAGTGAGAGTGTTCAAGCATTATAGTCCGATTGCCTTGTTACGTTGTGTTGGCGCCTCCTCGAAGGACCCAGAATGGGAAAAAAGCGCTCAAGTTTATCCGAACACCCAGCACTTCGTGGCCAGGGCGAAGCCGACGACTCGCCATCTCTCAAATTTAATAAGCAGCCACACAGAAGGTAATATTTTAAATTCAAAAGCGTTGCTTAGCGCATATGAACAAGTTTTCAGCGTCGGATCACAAATCTGAGTTTACTCAAAATTACATCTTTGGAGCATTCATCTACTATAAGCGGGCACCCTTGGGCGCCCTCATAATACATCTCGGGCTTGCGATGCTCCTTGCCGGCGGTGGTCCATCCGTCACAAGCTTCTCGGCGTCCATCTTGCCCAGTGCACTTTAGCAGGCAAGGCCTCTGAGCACCTTGATGCACTCTGAGCGCTTGGCGACTCAAGCCATGGGACAGGCATCCACCGCCGCCTCACCAGCCAGTAGCTCCCACGCACGGCCTCCCGAGGCCACAGCCGGACTAGGAGACCCTTCATGGCCTGTTCGGCCACCTTATGGGCTCGACCAGCTGCTTCAGCTGGTCGCTCAAAACTCCGGTGTCGGCCTCAACATCTTGGGACTAGAACACCTTCTCGGTCGAGCTCCCTCCTCGGCCCGGTAGAATCGGCAGCGTCGGACCAAGTCTGGGGAAGATCTGCGAATGCTCTGGAGAGCTCCGGACTCGGGTAAGTAACAAGTAATTCACTTTAACGTGCTTGCTTTGCATAAAGAATGCCTTACCGCCGCTATCTTCTTCATCGCCTCAATTTCTTGGAGGGCTTTTGGGCCGACCTTGGCAGATTGGCACTCTCAAGCGCCAAGGCGAGCTCGGACTCTCAGTCTTTGAGTCAAGCTCAAACTCTCGTGTTTTCCGTGAGAGCACGGAGCTCTTGCCGTACCTCCGCCACCCGCGCCTCCTGCTTTTCTCGCTTGAGTGCGCTCCACGGCCGCATTGTCTTGACCTTGGACAATGCTTCCTTTAAGTCGCCACCTCGGTTGTGGCCCTGTAATACTCACGTTGGTCCTGTCATTTTTGCAACCACATCTTTTTTATAT
>JAHIAM010016245.1:0-16450 GCA_021605205.1 Aegilops longissima
GTAGGTAGCATAAAGGTGGCGGTGTGGAGAGGAGGAAAACATGAGATGGACATCGGTTTGAGGCACAAGTTCATGGCGTTGGTTGTGGTATGTGATTTCGGGAATAGTAGAACTCAAGCAGCTGTAGTTACGTGAATTGAATTTCAGCAGGCGTCCACCATGCGGGCATGGTATGCTTTCGGGTAGCATGGATATTGAAGGCTTTGAGCGGAGCCTGGTGGGAGGAGATGATGGCTCTGGGTTTCAAAATCATTGAAGAGAGATAGGGCAGTCGAGATTAAGGGCCTGACGCGCCATAGAGGCGCCACAATTGAGAGGACTTGGGTGCGGAGCAATCCTTGGTGGGGGGCGAGATGATCTCCCCAAGGATGGCGTCAGGAGAATCGCTGATTGGTCCACCGAGATTCTCTGGGTTCCTAGGATCCGGTGGGGGCGGGTCGCCCTTCTCCCGCTCGGGTGCGGGATCTACAAGGCGTCGCCTGGAGCCTCATCTTCTTGGCGGGGTCAGCCGACTCCATTTTCCTCGAGGCGTCGCGTCGCTCAGTTTGCGAGAATGGAATGGCGAGCCTAGTTGTAGTCGAGAAGAAGAAGGGCTGGGGTTTCTGTAGGAGTGAGGAAGAAGGGGAGCTGGGGTTTTCTGTAGGGTGAGGTGAGGAATTTGGGGTGCAGTGGAGCAAGTGGCGTGAGGTGGGTGGGAGCGAGGAGGAAGAAGAACCGAGGTTTTTTGGGGGGTGTCTTTGGGTGTGGGTGGCGCCTTTTGAATTGATTTTACTATTTACTAGTGTGGATTGGCTGTTTTGTCTTGGGCGGAAAAACAATTACTACTAGTCGGTGGAGACACTCTGACTACGGAAAAACAATTACTACTAGTCGTGGAGACACTCTACACTTGGCTCCTCCTAGGTCATTGAAACGTCTCCCTCTCTTGAATGTCGTTATACTTTTGTTCACCGACATCGGGCCATGCAGGCGTGGGCCCAAATGCCATCCACCAAATTAGAAGGCAGTATGCGGGAAAAGTCACCCGGTCGTGGCCGGCGATTGGAGCCGTCGTATCACAAAACCCCACCTCCCGGTCTAAGTTTTGGACAAGCAACCATCATTTCACTCTTGGTGAATCCCTTCTCCCTCACCGTCTTCAAGAAAGGCAACACTCGCATCTGCCCTGTTCTTCTCTCCCCGAAGGGAAGGTAAGCGGATCCGTGATGTTGGTATATTTTCGTTGAGAAAAAAAAGAACTTTTACAAGCGATAACGATCCTCACTCTCTTTTTGTTTCATTGTCATTGCGATTGTGTTTTCCTTTAGTGGTCTCCTAGTATTACGTCGGTTTCATGATGGACCAAGGAGAACCAGGCAAAGATCTGCCGATATTGGAGCGAGGCCGGGAGGCTGATCCCACGACGAGGCTCCAAGAAGATGGAGGCAACCACCGAGCCGACCCGAGATCGCTCCACGGCCACTCTTGAGATGGTCAACGCCCGTTTGAGGTTACAACCCCGTGGCCTTTGCAGGCAGTTTCCCCTTAGATCCCCCCCTGAGCTGCCCAAGGTGATTTCCTTCTTTGCGATCTCGATTGTGGTTTTCATCTAAGTATGTGGTGATTTTTTGAAAAGGAAGTATGTGGTGATTAATAATGCAAAATTTTATTAGCCGATGCCATGCTATACATAGTGGTTTAAATAACTTGTGTTTCTTATCTTTGAAAAGTAATTCAGAATTTGTTTTTTCAATTAATGATCAGGCAAGGTTGTGGGTTGTGCATGTCACTTTCGCTATGGCGAGACCTGAATATCCCTTTGGGAAAAAAGAGTTCTTAGGCTGTTGGATCCGGAAGCCATTTGCGGTTATACCAATGAAGGTGTATTCCAGCCTCCTTTTTTCGGGTGTTGTCGGGTGTCTTGAAGCACAAAAGTTCAAATACTCCTTCTTTGTGAGGCATCTTTTTCTTGTCAAGCTTCGCAGAAATGATGGGCATGCCTCCACAAACAAGTTTATCGATGGCAAGGCCACAAGGTTGTCTTCATGAAGGTTCAAGTTGAGCTTTGCGGGGCGTCCTCGATGATGTTCATGGCAAGGTCCGTCTTGTTCAGCCCAAATTAGATCGAGGCATGAAATAGTTGCCCACTAGTGTTTAATAGTAGTTTGGATTGTGTCTAATTATCCGAACCTTGCGTTATCGACCCTCGGGCTAGTACTTTGTTTGAATCCGTCTATGGACTCCTACTTTTGTGCCCGTGAATCATTAAGCAACTATGTATCTTGTTGGTGGTTCATGCGTTAATTGAGGCCACAATGTAATAAATTCCAACGTTCAAGCTAGTCCGCGCTCATGTGGAACACTCACATTAAACTCGTCTTCATAAAAATCTTGAAAAGCATAAGTTAAGCAGTTTTTACATCTCAATGATTCATAGAACATAACAAACATATACTAGTTCACAGCAAAAGACAAAGTTGTGAGAAGGTTTACAAATCAGGAAAAAAACAAGCAAGGCTTCTCACGAGCAAAGGGCCTCCGGCAGGCAAACCTGGAGTTCACTCTGGTTTTCTTGTTGCCACCATCGAGGTTAGGTTCTCTCATTCGAATAACCAATTATAATTGTGGTCTCAATTGGAATGCTAAATGAACCATCGATTTCGACCAATTGAAATTCTTGTGCATTCCACTAAATTTAAGCACCGCTTTTGCAAAATAAGGACCACAATGCCTCTTGTCCCCTTTTGTCCAAAAAACCGCCGTGCAGCCATGCCTATCCTCGGTCCATGGATGAACTGGTAGAAAGTGCATTCGGACTAGGATGCAATTGTTTTTTTCCCCTTGCAAAGGAAGTAAAAGTCGAATCACCGTTTAGATTCGTTGGTCATTCTACCTTAGTTACTACCAATGTAGGGATACCTTGAAGGCGGGAGGTTAGGAAGGAAACGAGGATAGCCATCTCATTTTGGGTTGTACTAAAACGAGGTGTGTGCTTTTGATTGCGGATAGAACGTCGGAGCGACATCCAAACGATATGGAGCAGACATCCTGTTTGCCCAAATCTGAAATAGGTTATTTAAACGTGAGATATTACTACTTTCCCCGTTTCCTCTTAGAACCAAGTCCTAGATTCATGCTAAGCTTTCCCACTTTCTTCCTGTTTGAACCAACGCTTTGATTTTTGAACTAGCTTTACTTCTAATAATAGTAGAAGTCTAGGTGGCTTTGGAACAAGGAGTAGAAAAGGATCCCCGAAGGGGAAGAGCTGGGGCGTAAGCAAGGCAGGTTTCAAAGGAATATATACACAGGGTTTCGGCATGTGGCAAAACGGCTGGGAGGCGCATCTTGGCCACAATACCCGGGGAGGAAGAAGGTAGGCCCTCCGAGCCCGGGCTCTCTCGGAAAACGGCACGTCGCGATCGGGAACCACCAGCCGTTGGTCTCCTCCCGCCCCGATGGCGTGAATGATGCACCTACCCCCCCGGTCGAGGTTGTCGGCGGATTGTGACCATGTGGTGAGAGAGAGTGTGGCCACCTATGTCTTGCTTAGATCTGGAGAGCATGAGAGGTGAGGAGGAACCCTAGTAAAGCAAGGCAAGGCTCTTGCTTTTATATATAGTGGAGTGATTTTGTTGTACGGCTTCAAAAATGCGCTCCCTCGTGTACCCGAGTGGGTGTGGAGAACTAGTGGGCGTGCACCTTCTCTTCGTGAGTACAATATATACTATGCCCAAAGATTCCCATAAAATAATAAATAAGTGTGTGGGTGTGAGCTAAAATAAAATGTTGCGCCGTCTTTTTTTTTAAAGTTCGGGGTAGGTGTAAGAGCACATATTGCGTGGCGTCTACCCTGAGATAGCGATGGGTGCCCGTCGGTCTGCGGAGGACTGGGAGATTGTGATGGGTGCGTGTGCGTGAGAGAGAGGGGCCGTATCAATGCAATGCATGTGTCCGTAAATCATTATCCGACAAGCGTTAGCCAAAGCCTTTTCGGAGGCCATAAACCGTTAGATCGGCATCCGGGATTTCGGTTTTTCCATGTCATTTAAAGCAGCCACTCCTCCACACACAAATCTTCCACGTGAGTGTTAGCAACTCCAATGCTCCCTCCGTTCAAATGCGTGCATATAGCTTTATTGAAAATTAGAACCTCAAACTTTTAGAGTTTTGTGTACCAAATTGCACATGTAGAATACCCTTATATATTTCATTCATCTTAGAGGTAACTATAAAGATGGGTGAGGTCTCAAAAAGACCATCGTATCACCATGCAATTTCAACCATCCTTTAGTGTGAGGAATATCATAGGAACTCTATATGATATGATTTTTATAGGATTTTTTCCTTTAGAGCCAATTGGTTCATAGGAATAGATTCATATACTCTACATTTCAAAGGAAATAAACATGATATCATTTCTATAGCTTTAGAGCCACTTGGTTCATATGAATGGATTCCTATACTCCCTTAATTTCAAAGGAAAATAAACATTAGTGTATATTCAATAGAAAAGTTCCTATGATATGAACCAAATTACATCTCTTTACTAATCCCTCCTCATAGGACTTGAGATACATGTCATCTCTAGATTCAATAGAAAAGTTCCTATGATGTGAACCAAATGACATCTCTTTTCCAATCCCTACTCATAGGAATTGAGATCCTCCATGTCATCTCTTTCCTACAACTTCCATGTATACATCTTCTATTCCTAAATAGATAGTACAACCCACTAGTAGCTTTTTCCAAAACATGCAACTATGGCACAAGAACTATATAGTGTGCCAATAACTTTGAAAGATGGTTCTGGATGAAGCTAACGACGGTCAGAGATGGGCAAATCCGAGCACTCTTGGCGTTGGATATCATCAACATTCCACCAATCTGCCACATGTACAATTTAGAAGACTCCATGGTTGAACTTAAGCATAATGCACAAACCTCAAAACACAAGCACTTCTCCTTTGTTCTAGAATCTTACGTATCATAATTGATTATTTTTTTCTAAATGAATTGCCATTATTTGTTTTTACTTTATGATTTACAATGCACAACCCCATGAATCTTAACATTTTATAAAACTAATTGATTTTGAATGAGATGAACTATAAGAACTAAGCGAACATCTACATCATGCATATATGACTCAAAGCTTTACATGCTATAGTGTGTATTTATTCATAATTTGGTTTGAAATCTCATGCGTTCAATACATGTGTACCTTACTAGTTTTGAGTAGAGTAGCAAATTTCACATGACCTGGGTATATCAAAATCGAGGCCCATGCATCATTGCCTTCGGTCGAACCTCGTCCACAATTTTTTATGCGTGCTATATCTCCACTGGTCCCGAACCCAAATGCTGCCTCGTTCCGTAAAACCAAGCGGCCCACACATATTTAAGTCGACTCGAACCCGTTTACTCTGACGTGGCCCTCACGCCATAGTACTCCTACAAACCCTCTTGCGCACTCATCATCGGTTTTCTTCAAGAGGGCGAGGAGAAGCGATTTGTAGTGGGCGCTTTAAAAAGGATGCATAGTGGAGACCCTACCTAGGGTGCCCTAGGTAGCTGCCATCGCATCATTGTTTTCTCTTTTCTTTATGCTCTTGCGCTAGAGTGAAATGATGGTTGCTTCGTCCATCCGACAATCGAGAAAGGTGGGGCTTTGTGATTTGACCCTCATCGCTCATTTTCTACTCTTTGGGCCTTCGACCGGGTGCCTCCAATTCAACGCTGCTCGAACTGTGATTTGGTGCATGCACGTGGAACAAGATGGTGGATGAGCCACATGTGCCAAAGGGTTCTGTAAGTGTGTAGCCATTTGTTGCGGATGACCTGCTTGAGTTGCTACGCAACACGGCAGGAGCAGCCTACCACTTGGTTTTGCTCCTTGGTGAATCCGACTATATTGATCTAAAAGATACGTGCTGAACTACCCTCTCCGTCTCGGTTTTTTATTGTAGGCGTCTCGGTTTATAGGGCTGCCGTAGTTCTAGGTCATCCATTTGACTAACTAAATATGAGTTACTATGTCACAAAAAGTATATCATTGGATTCTTATTGGTTGATATGTGAAGAAACAAAGCGAGTGAGAGATTAATGCACGCGCCTTAGTATTTTGGGATTATTTGGTTTTTAAGAATGACTTACTCACCTAGAGCGGAGGGGTAGTTGTATTTTAAAAGTCGAGGCGGGGCTTTTCCTCTGCGGTAGGTGGAGGCAGTTCCGCCTAGTCGGTTCGCGCAGAGGCAGAGGCGAGTAGGCTGCTGCAAACATAGGGATGTGTGATTTGATAGCGAGTTCTTCTTTGGACAGGTGGGGACCCGTGATTTGACTTGCCATTATCATTTTAAGCTGCGGGCGCTCGACCGGCGTGAGTCTCGATTCTGACCACCTCCATCACAGGTGCCTCTCCCAATGCTCCACCATGTAGTAGTAGAGGCTGGCTCTTGCATGAGCCCACTTCTCCACTTTCCTTGCCTCTTTCCTCCACATATGAAAAATGCCATGTAAGCGCACTGTTGCTTACTTGCTCCTCTGGTGCTTAAGCACCCACATAGGCATAAAGTCGATGTGCAAGTTAATCAAGAAGAGAGACTAGTTTGGTGACCCAAGGAAGAAAGCGGTGCTAAGTGCGTGTACCTAGGTGAAAGACAATTTTGAGTCTATAGCTAATTAAATGAAGCAAACTTAGCAACACCACTTCATTGGAAGGGTCACTCCTTAACCAAATGCAATAAATACTAGTACTCACATGGCCCATTATATAAGAACATTTTTGACACTACACTAGTGTCAAAATGTTCTTATAATATGACCGGAGAATCTGAAAAAAAGATAGAGGAGTAAAAAATACACTATAGCCAACCTTATAAGCCAACCTTGTTGTAGTATGAGTGACTAAGTGATGACTATGTATGACATGCCAACATCGGATAGCCTAATGCAGTGTTAAATCTCCAAGAAGCGACAGTACGGCCTAGCGATGGTCATGGTAAGTAGCGACCATGATGCAACTTCTTGGCAGCCTTGGATCTGAATCAAATGGTGGCATGCTAAGGTCTTTGAAAATTTGCGAGAATAACCCTCCGGATAGGATATTCACCCATAGGTCTAGAATCACGCCATGCAACCGTTCGATCTCAGATCCAGGGCTCTCGGAAGCCGTATCATGGGAAGAATAAAGCCACTACCTGCCGTTCGCGCAATGGCGATTCGCGCCGTCGCTAATACTCGGCGGTTCGCTCCTGATCGTCCGTCCATTCACATTACTGCAGTTCCACTAATCCTAACCCTCCTCCCAAATCCATGGCGTCCCAAATCTCCCGATCGGCGGTGAATACAAGTTAGAACCATCACCGCGATGAGTTAAGCGTCATCTACACCGTACTTCGCGACGGTGAAAGGATGCCTTTCAGGGCGCGTGTTAGAAAACTCACATGATGAGTGGTGCTGGGCTAGATGTTGAGTACACCACAGTGGTGGGGCGAAGAAGGATCTAAGGGCGAAGAGAGGAAGAAAGCCGCCGTGATCGAGGTTTGCGTACATAACATTTGCTTGTCTACCACATATGCCATGCGGCGTTGAGTGCGAGATTTTAGAACTTCCTCGAGGACAAAAGCAGTCAAATTAATTCTGTGAGACTTTAAGAGCGACAAAAGAAGTCATAAATCGGATAGGCCTCGTTGTAGGCAACCCTTGACCTCGGAAGAATCATTTGGTGCCCTCGTCGTCGACCTTCAATGCTGACCACTGGCGAAACCATGGTTCATCCTTAAATGCGATGGCTGGAGAAACCTCCATACGTTTCATCGTCATGCATGGCAGCGGAATGTACTAGATATAGACCATCGATTACTGCTTTGCAATGGATGGCTACCTTTAATATCTACAAGGCTGGATGAAGAGCAACAGCCAAGTTGGTGGTTCAAGCAAAGAAGTATCGGCCAGAGGAAGAGGGACAAGGGCGAAGTCGAGGGCGTGGACGAGGACTCAGAGTAAGGTGGCGATGTCGTTGCTCATGGTGGTTCCTAAACTTCTATGGCTGGTCATTGTGGGAGTAATTTATACTAGTGTCATGCATACACTACAAAAATACACTTAAAGTGATGATCGTGTTTACCGATGGAGTCGCGTTTTTGTCATGCATGTACATCCATGACAAATTTATAGCGGAATCAATATAGTCATACTGTCTTTGTCGTAAAGTGTTCCATGACATTCACAAATTACCATCACGAAAGTGTCCACTTTCATGCGATAAATCGTAGCGTCCGAAGTGCTTTAGTCAAGGGTGACCGACCGTGGCATCACCGTGAGAGCATGCCGTTAAACTATCGAATTGGTTTTGGATCAATAACCCGTTATGACCCCGACCGATGGGGATTTTCGGCGTGTAAAATCATCATTGGTACGGAGAAACTCTTGATGTCGGCTCACGGTTGGGACGGATGTCATCCACTCATTGAATGAGAGCGCCTATGATCGTCGACGCATGGCATGGCCAACAAGTTTAATGGGCGGCCCAATTAAAACCCAGTTTTGTGGACCATAATAAAGCCAGCTAAAAACCACAAGATTTGCGGACCATAATGGGCGGCCATCTAAAAGGCACAGATTTTACGGGCCATAATGGGCGGCCGTAAAACCCACAAGATTTTGCGGGCCATAATTGGCAGCCAGCTAAAACCCACAAGATTTTGTGTGCTATATATGGGCGGCCAAATAAACCCACAATTCTTGCGGATCATAATGGGCAGCCCGACTAAAGCCCACAATTTACTTGAAATTAATGGGGAAGCCTAGTGTAAACCCTGAATTTTGAGGACCTAGTAGGCGGCCCTTTAGCTGGCACATATGTTTTGGGACAAATGGGCCCATATCGATCCGGTCCATGTGCTTGCCATGTTCGGGCTAAAGTGGCCCATATGAGATCCGACCGTTATAAGCCTAGCGTTGGGCCAAATGCGGCCCAGATCGGAGTCGACCCTTTAAGAGCTTTGGGCTCAGTTATTATCAAATTGACCCGACAATGGACACTATGCTTTGGGCCCTTGCTAAAACCCTTAGTAATTGACTGATATTAGTTTTGGCCATTAAGGGCCGTTTAACATTCGGCCCTATATTAATTTGGGTGTTAAAAAGCCCGTCATATAGTTAGGCCTAACTGACCCGATTTGCATCGGCACCTTTCGCGGTAGATGTCTGATTAGGCCAAACAAGGACCGAGACAATTTTGGCCTGTTAAAGCCCGTGATTTGATTCGCACAATCATGGGCGGGGGTTCATTCGAGACTCTTTGCCGACTGTGAAACTGTTAAACGCGTTTCAGGCTAACCTACATCGTGATTGCATAATGGCCCGATTATGCCGTAATTTTTACGGGTTGGCGGTTCTTCTTGAAAACGGGATATATATCGATAAAATAAGCATGGCATCGTGAATAAGAAAAACCTAGACTATACAATAAAGAAATTCTGACATATTACATCCATTGGGCATCAAAGTTAGCCACTATGATAATAAAGCACAAGCGGACGGTACATACTGCGGGCATCAAAGATCGCCACGATTGCAAATAAACAACCAACAAAATAATATACAAAACCGACATCACTTCAATAGAGTTCAAGAAATGTTAGCCACCGCTGAAATGACTATGAGAACAGCGGTGAGCAAGATGATGAGGCAACATTCAACACTTATATCTTCCTCACTCAGAAAGATAAACAAGCGAGACAAATGCGAGGTTTTGCACATAAAATATGATCTTGACAATTCATCACATTTCTTGTGAATAAAGTGACAAAGTTTAAAATTGCATTAACACAATATGGTATTGTTCAGGTCGAGACATGGCAGAAATGACATTGTGAAGGAGTTGGCAGCTTCACGACAACAACTGGATTACAGATCAAGAACTCATAAGTATCAATGGTTAGTGTGTTGTCAATTTATACCATTTCAAATTAGCAAATAAAGAGACGGTTTAAATAATAGTAGAATGATATGACATTGTTCATAGTTAAGACATTGCAGAATATGACATTGTCTTTGTAGTGGGTAGGTTCACCACACCTTTGGATTAGGATGAAAACGAGCATACATGCGATTGCAAAAGATCACTTGCTATCTGTATAGTTTAATTTACATGGTATGAAGAAGGAACTTGGTTGTACAAGCTGAAAATTTAAATTGAGGAAGGACAAACTTTTGTTTATGAACTACATAATAAACTTTAAATAAGCAATTTGATGCAAACACCAAATATAAATAGCTATTGCAGTCATGCCTAACCAAAATATACAATAAAGTTTGAAGGCTTGAGATGGACAAACTTACATTATTGGTGAAACGAGGCTCTATAAGGCCTTGTCCATCTTGATGAGAGGCAATTCAAGAAGTTTACCAGAATCTTCTTCAAAAGCATTGCCTTTATTCTACATTTTGTTAAGAGTAAATATAGATGTGATAATATCACGAAAAATGGAGAATATTTAAGATAAGATGAAGAGTGATGCTACATAACCAAGTAGCTATAAATGTAAGTCTTGTACGATCTGGGCAAAAAGAGTACGATAAGAGCAATGCCACTAAACTTCTTCACCAACCTTATGGTAAGAATAAATATAGATCGATGTGTAGAAATGGAGGCAAAGGAAAATAAGCTGCGGTGGTACATGAACAACTACCTATCATTATAAGTACAGCGATAAAGGACATGTACTTACAAGAACAATCTGAGCTAAAAAACATTGGCATTGGATATATTCTACACTAATGTAACCATTCATCGATCAGATAATTTGGGCGAACAATTGATAAAAAGCTATCATGCATCTGTTGTCACATAATGAACCGGTATGTATGCAAATCATGATCTGGACAACGGTACTAACAAGAGCAAAGCAGCGGGCAGCATATTTGCGATATCCGCGTTCTTTTCAAACCAAATTCTTCTTGACGATTTCCCAAAAAAGATCTAAGGCACATGCGGAAAAGTAAAGTTCAAATTGTCATGTGATTTCATAGACAGTACCTCATCCAGGACGAGACGATGCATAAAAGGTTTTCCATTCAATGTCTTCTAAATTTAGCACGGAGACTTCCGGAAATTCGTTTATAGACTTGCCACAAAGTGTGATTTCCTCGGGTAACACCGATATTCGAATGCTTCCTTGAAAAGCACAACAAGCTTTCTCGCGACTATCCAGATTGACCCCGCCTAGTTACAACAATGTAATGTAAATCTTGATGTGTTCAATCGCATAAAACGAAAATAATAACCATGAATAATAGCACTTACCGTAAGTTGGGGGAAGATGTGAAAATGGTGTTTGTCTTCCAAATAATTTCCCATGATGGGAATATTGCTAAGTCCCTAAAACATTGAAAGCATTGTCTTTTAAACTGGGAATAAATGGAATGGGGTTCCAATCTGAGAATTGGCCGTCTTGGGTTGGGATAGGTCTTGACGGTGGACTTCTTACTTTTTTTTGGAGTGGGATTTTTACGTGTCAGGGTGCTATAGCAAATGAAATGGTATACCTTTTTTTGGTCAGGTCTGTGTGGTGGGGATAGTGGTGTGGCCTGAAGTATGGGTCGTCTCTGGAGTGGTCCTCGTTTTGTGTCCTTTGGTTGTACACCAATATAAGTGGGGTCTGTCTGATTTCTCGGCACCACCATGTTTTCAAGGACTTTTGGTTCTCCTTGATTGGCAATCACCCTCTTCCTTTTGATGTCGATGCACCCGAACAACATTTGAGTGGAAAAACATGGTATGATGCGGATGGAATATGTATTGATAATGGATGGGCATGGCATCTACATATATGATGGGTAAACTAAGCGGATGGCGGTGCTACAAAGTAGAAGAAATGCAAGACAAATATGCAAGATACCCAATCAATAAAACATTGCCAAATTAGAACGGCACCTTGAGGGTGAACAGACATGCCATGCCTTTGACTCCTCGAGGTTAGAATAGTCATTGGATCATATTCGAACAAGAGTCCAGGTGGGGGTATGAGTTTCATTGCATCGAAATGGCACTCAATGCCTTGGTGCTAGTTTGTAATCTTTGGGTGTTTAGCTTCAAGTGGACTCTGCTAGTGCGACACAAAGCAGCTACCAAGATCATAGTGTAGATATCAGGGAAAACCTTAAGCATCGGTAAAATCAACAAAGTGGAACTTCTTTGGAATATATGTGCTAATTGCGAGCGGCTAGAAAACTTTGGATACCAGCTCTCTTCAAGTGAAGGTGTGGTATTTAATATCGTGTAACTCTCAAAGCGACACAGCTCCGCGCATTTCCTTGCTATTCTTATAGGTTCAAGTGGGCAGGCCACTAAAATCCTATTCCTATGTTTAAGATCCTCGAATAAAAGAGGCTCAAAGTGTCCATCACAACCGAGTATAGACCTCTACATGCAAATGTCCTGCTCATCTTTAGCAAGGAACATATTGTACTACTAGCATACTCCCTCCGTTCCAAAATATAAGTCTTGGTAGAATTTCCACTATGGATCACATCTGGATGTATCGGATACATTTTAGAGTGTAGATTCACTCATTTTGCTCCATATGTAGTCCATGGTGGAGTCTATAAAGACTTGTATTTAAAACGGAAATATAAAAAAACGGAAGAGGAACATGGTAAAAAGAAAGCAGATTTTGGATAATAAAATGTTGGTTTTGTTGCCCACACAAGATGAACAGGCGCTTAAGAATGCAACTCCCCCTTTCTCGACCATTTGGGGTTGGATGAATATCCTCGTCTCCTAACCCTTCTTCTTCCTCTCTCTTAATTCTTCCCATCGAGAACCTTGCGCGCCCGGGGACCACCCCCCTTTGTGTTCCTCCCCACCCACCCCCACCAGCGTCGAGTTTTCTTCGTTTGGCGAGGCCCCAACCACCGCCCCTTGGATCGCCCGGCAAACTCCTGACTCGAAAATCAATGACCCAATTTTGAAATTTAGTTCCGTGATTTAACTAGTGTGGAATATAAAGGGAAAACCATAAGCATTGGGAGTATAGTGTTGGCGTGCCATGGCGGATCTGAAGGTGCAAAGGGACAAACAACCAACCAAGACAAGAAATGAAAGTAAAGCGGTGGCGATCTATTTTCTTGCTCGATAAATAAGTTGAGCAATCTGAAAATCCGCCTCAGTGCGGTGCCGTGTCGCTTCTGCGGAAATTTTCGTGCTTGGTGCGATGGCTGTCGGGGCGGGAAAATCTAGGAGGGTAGGCGGTGGTGGCGGGGGGCGGGGCAGGGGTGAAGGGAGCGCCCGGCAAGGTGGACGGCGGGATGAAGCGAAGGGCGGGATAGGATCCCGGTCGGGCGTGGATGAGATCGATCTCTTGTAATAGGCAGGGGCGTTGGGTATCATCTCCAACATGGTGGAGGGGGGCGGTGGATGGGGTGGTGGGCGGGGCGGAGGAGGGTGGGGTGGAGAGGTGTTTTGGGCGCCCGGGTATGAATGGGGACAAGGGAGGTAAGAGGAAGGGGAACCATGTATTGGGCAGCGCTAAAATCGAAATTTACAAACTTAGCCCCGTTCAAATTTTACTACATTACAACAACATTAGTTGGTTGGGGATAGAAGGTAATCATACCGAATATTTGCCGCGAAGTTTGTTTTGGGCGCCCGTGTATGAATATGAATCGGGGAGGGTCGATTTGAGAGGGCACCTTGTTTTAGGCCCACCGTGTATGAATCCGGGTGAGGCGGTTCGTCCGTTTGGGTGAAATTACAAACCTACCCCAATCAAAACCTATAGAAATCCAGGAATGGCTGCGTGCGGATGGCGGTAGTGATTTCCATCTCACAGGTTTTGGTTTGGTGGGTTCTTGGGACTTTCCCCCGTTCAAATTTTTGTGTTTTACCATCCAACTCAATTCGAATCCGTTTGTATTCTACTATTTTTTTAGGGGGATCCATTTTCAATTGGAATTACATTCTATATACATCAATTTTTTATATATAGTTTCAAAAGCACAACAAAAATTCTGCTCCTTTATATTATAATATGATTTACAAAACACGATCTCGAAATCTTAAGGTTGAATTGAAAAAAATTTAACAATTATGTTCTACTAAAATGTATGGATCAGTAATATCTACATATTAAATAACATAGATTGTGTGAATTCATATGAGTTGCATGTTTGATAGATCAATTTTGGTTAGTATGGATTACATGTTCATCATCTAATTCAAATATTTGAATCCCTTTTTGTTCCTCCTTTCATGCCCATCTCTCCATGCATGATCCTTGGTAGCTATCACTCTCTTTTCTCCAGCTCACCCTCGCTCACTTCATGTTTCTCCTATCCCAAAACATGGTTCTCGGCGTCTCCTTGAGAAGTGTCCACTCGCCCTATCTTATACATTACGGTTTTCATTATCTCCTCTCTCTTTCTCGGTATCACTCGGTACCTAAGCTTTCTTTTCCCGCCCACACACAGTCACCACTAGTCTTTCACTTTGTCTTTCTCTCTGGGATTCTCTCACACACCCTATATGTCTCTACATATGACTCATACCACTAAAATTACTCTCTCTCTCTCTCTCTCTCTCCAGACACAACATTTTTTGCGGTCTCCTTTTCATCTCCATCCCTGACATTATTCATTTGTTTACCGTCAGACAACCCGACTACCGTCTCCTCTCTCTCTCTCCGAACACACACACAACTCCTGCTTAACTCCCTTCCACCCCTTCTCTCTCCACACACAAACTCTGCTTCCACCCTTATTTCTCTCCAAACATTTATTGGCTAGCCTCTAGATAGGTTTATACACCCTTTGTCGTGCTTCCACCATCCATACATGTCTCTCCCGCTCCTTGTATCTATGTAGCTTTTCTTCCCTTCTTGAACCGCCCTCTGATCGTACACCCACACTATCGCCTCATTTTAAGGATACCCGCCCAACACTACTTGTGTCTTTGTCCACATCACTCCGTCCTCCTCCCTCTCCCTCTCTCCCACACATGGGCCTTTTGCAACAACTAAAGATGCCCATCGTTAATGAACATCAAGATGCATTTGTGAGTAGTTTATCTTGTGGGGAAAGGATGAACCATGGAAGGCCTTATTTGCAAATGTGGAGATGTGGGTATCTTTTACAAAATTATAGTTTCCTTCCTATCTGGATATAGATCGGACACCTATATTCGGGATGGCAGGCACACGATCATCACCGACAATGCTTTTTATAAAGTAGGGATAAAAAATAGAGTTGGTGATGATGGGGGCCTGCCATCTAAATTGGGTCGTCGATTTATTCGGCGGATAGGAAGAAAAATATCAATTTAACACTCTTCACCACATTTGCGATAACCTTCCTCGTTCATCCTTTTCTCCCACAATATATCGTGGTAGCTTTGTCAAAATATTGTGGACTTTCCTGGGTCCATTGGTTCTACCCGCCACCCGATCGAGCTGCTCAAATGAGGATCACCCTTCTACCTCGAAATATTGGGCGTGTACACCCCTCCGTAAACTCAAACCAAGACCCACGGAAGTCTCCTTTGGGGGAAATCTTCCACTCCACAAATGGCCATAGGCGGCTGCACATGGGCGCTTGTCCGCCTTTGATTCGCGATACCCTATGCGTGAGCGAGGTATTATTACTTTCGGGGCGCCCAGTAACATCTTTTCGATGGGGCGAGTTGAGAGAAGCTTGGCCAACCTGGTCGATCGTCATCGCTCAAACGTTTATGAGTAATGGGTTATCTCCAGTCTGTTTAAATCCTCAGATCCCATCAGGCCCTGAGGCCCGACCGGAGAAACATTCATGTTGGTCCCCCTTCCCGATAGAAGGTGTGTCCCGTGCCGGCGTTTTCTTGGGACCCGTCTTTACCGTTTGCATTATAACGTCCTTTCTGTGTTTATTATTGCAACATTTTTATATGTTGTAACTTATGTTCTCGGTTTGTCGGGGAGTAAATTATTTGGTTTCTATTAATGTGAGTAGTTTTGTTGCGGTTTAGCTCTTAAATTAACGATTTCTCTTGAAAAATCCGGGTGAATTTCTCTTCCCGTATGCATTATATCATCTCCGACATGGAGTTTTTTATTCCGGCCCAAAGGCAGACTCACAACCACAACCCTCGACACTACTTTCAAAAACCAACCGTGTTGCATCTACCCTGTCGGTGCACTAATAAAGTACCCTAGTATCCCAATGTTAAGCGATCCCTTGAAAAAACTTGCAAACGCCAAGGTCCTCAGGGCTCCATTGAAACCATTCAAGAACAAAGTATTCAAAAAGGGACAAGGCCCGGCAAGAGGGTTTGCGGAAGGCCAACAAGGCATTTAGAAACAAGGCCCGACAAGAGGGCTTGCGGGAAGGCCGTGGCGACAAAAAGGTAGCGACAAAAAACGACACGGCAAAGCGCTTCCGGCGAATCCACTCCATTCCTCCGCTCGGCTCATCCACCAGCGTGCCATGGGGACCATTC
>JAHIAM010016248.1:0-31105 GCA_021605205.1 Aegilops longissima
GAGTTCTCGAAGAAGTATGAGTTTTCTTGAGAGCGCAAATGAGTTAAGTTGATGAGAACCTAGGGTTAAGGGCGGACATGTGTACCTGTGAGCAGGTATAGTTCGAGGAATTTGGAGAGGTCATATCCGTTCTCGAAGGTTTTCAAAAGAACAGGTTTTGAGGATTTTGACCGGATGAGCCTTGAGGAATTTCACTAAGCGTTCTTTGTCTTAGGTTCTAGAGTTGTATAGATCGAGGATCCACACAATTGAGGAATCTTGAAGAAAATCATTGCTTAGAAACGAATCAAGAGATTGAGGTGTTCATATGTGGAAGATTTGAAGAATAAACACCTTTGAAGATTTTCAAGAAGATTTGAGAATCAAAGGAGTAATAAAAGTAACTTTTAATTACCCAAAGTGAAGAACAAGACGGAAGACAGTTGGGAAGTTGTCCTTCGAGATCTTCACGCCCTAACTTGGCGGAGGAAGACAGCTCTGGCAGCGGAGTGAAGATTTCAGCGTCGGTGGCGAATCGTCGGCGAAGTCGAGGCGTGAAGCTTTTCCTCACCGGGACGATGGAGAATGGCGCTAGGTTTGAGGAGCTCGAGCGAGAGAGAGGTCGGCGGAGTAAAAGAAGTGAGGAAGGGAGAGGGTATTTATAGAGGCGGTGAAAAGCGGATGCAGAAGATTTAGGACGAACATGCCTGACCATTTCCCTTCTCATGACATTGTCACCCCGTCTTGTGTAGTGGAGATGGTACGATCGTGGGTGATTAGAATAATGCATCATGGGATGCGGAGCGGTTTGGCAAAAGCGAAGGTTTGGATAAGATCAGTTTAAAGTTCCGTTGCAATTTCTTCAGTATCAAGGACAGTGAAGATTTTGAGCAGTTTCAAATAGACGCACATGAAGAATTTGTGAATGGATTGGGTTGAGTATAGCATAGAGGGAAGGTCGATCACATTCACTTAGCGAAAAGCGACTTGAAGAAATAGCCATAAGTGATCAGAGGACATAACCCATATATATATATATATATATATATATATATATATATATATATATATATATATATATATATATATATATATATATAAAAAGAAAGACGAAGCAGTGAAGATTTTGCAAAGTTGAAGAATTTGAAAAAGCGAAGAATTTCAAAAGCGAGGAAAAACTCAAATTGAAGATTTTCAACTTTGGTGGTGGCGTGACCCACGTATAAGAAAGATGATTTCAGACACAGCGTACAATTGTCTGGGTTCGAGAATCAAATTCTTCATTAATTTCTTCACACTAAGAGTGTTATTCTTCATTGATTGGAAAAGCGTTTCTTCATGTGTTGCACATCTAAGTCATCAATTTTGCATAAGTGTTAGGATGTGTCCTTTTCAAAAACGTTGAAGATTCTAAGATATTTAGCTCACACCAACCTAAATCTCTTCTCATCCAAAGGCTTAGTGAAGATATCAGCTAGCTGTTCTTGTCTTCACGTGCTTTCGATGGAATGTCCCCTTCAACACATGATCACGAAGAAAATGATGGCGAATTTGAATGTGCTTTGTCTTGAGTCTTTGAACTGGGTTGTGAGCAATCTTGATGGCACTCTCATTGTCACAATAGAGGCACATTCTTCACGTTGATGCCGTAGTCCTTGAGAGTTTGCTTTATCCATAGCAATTGAGCAAACACGAGCCAGCAAATGTATTCAGCTTCCGTGAGCGGTGATCGCAGTTCTGTTTCTTCGAGGACCAACAGACCAAAGATCGTCAGAAATGACAAGTACCAGATGTTGACTTGCGGTCCACACGATCACCGGCATAGTCAGTCGAAATATCAATGAGATCAAAAGTAGAGCCCTTGGGGTACCATAATCCTAGTGTTGGTGTGTGAGCAAGATATCAAGAATATGCTTCAGACCTTATGGTGTGATTCCTTGTGTAGCTTGAAATCGGCCACATGCAAACACTAAGCATTATATCTGGCCTAGATGCACATAAGTACAATAAAGAACCAATCATGGGCGGTATACCTTGTGATCGAAGTCAATACCATTTTCATCATGCATAGATGGCCATTTGTGGGCATAGGAATTTTGACACCTTTGCAATCTTGCATGCGAATTTCTTAGGACATCCTTTGAGGTATTTCTCGAGATATGAATATGCCATTGTGTTGTTAAATTTGAAGACCTAAGAAGAATTTCAACTCTCCCATCATAGAATTTGATATTCTTCACTCATCATATAAGCAAATTCATCACTATAACGTTGGTCGTCGACCAAAGATAATATCATCAACATATATTTGGCACACAAAAGTTCACCATCATAAGATTTAGTAAAGAGAGTAGGGTCGAGTGAACCGGGTGTGAAGCCATTCTTCATAAAGAATTCCTTCAATGTATCATACCACGCTTGAGGAGCTTGCTTGAGGCCATAGAGGGCCTTATTGAGTCGAAGACTTTGTCGATTCTTTGGATCTTCAAAACCTGGGGTTGAGCAACATATACTTCTTCCTCAAGCTTACCATTGAGGAATGCACTTTTCACATCCATTTGATATAAAGTGATATTGTGATGGTTAGCATAAGGCGAGTAATATCGAATAGACTCAAGTCTAGCAAAGGTGCAAAAGTTTCATCGAAATCAATTCCTTCAACCGGTGTAGCCTTGAGCTACTAGTGTGCCTTATTCCTCACCACAAGACCATTTTCATCTTGCTTGTTGCGTAGATCCACTTTGTGCCAATGATATTATGTTTGGAGGATCGGCGTTTGACTAGTTCCGGACATTGTTGAGCTCGAGCGATGTAATTCTTCTTGCATGGCCTGAATCCCTCGGCTCGAAATGCTTCATCTACCTTAGTGGGCTGTGATAGAGACAAAAGCATAGTGCCCACAAAGTTAGATAAATGTGAAGCTTTGGTGTGAGAGAGACCTGGCGCTTTAATGTCATCGATGATCTTCTCCACTTGCACTTCTTTTGCAATGCGAGGATGAGCTGGTTGTCGTCGAGGAATTTGATCATTTTCCTCAGCACCATTTTCTTACATTATCTTGGTGCATCATCGGCGTTCTTCGCGCGGAAATGAATCTTCAGCAGTTTCTTGATGGGAATGACATCCTCGGTTGCCTTGAACGATAGAATCCTCGGTCTGGTTATCTAACGAAGGTAGGTGCTCCTTTGCGAGCCATTAGTTTCATCGAACCGCACATCTCAGGTCAACAATCTTGTGAAGTGATGTTGAAGACTCTGTAGGTGTGAGTCCTTTCCGTAACCAAGCATAAAACCTTCATGTGCTTTGTGCAAATTTAGAGTTGTGGTGAGGATCTCTAATCCAGCATTTGCAAGACTTTGAAATAACTTACATTAGGTTTCTTGTCGGTGAGGAGTTCATAGGCAGTCTTCTTGAAGAATTTGTGAAGATATACTCTGTTGATGATGTGGCCGCAGTGTCAATTGCTTCAATCCAGAACGACTAGGAGTTTTGTATTCATCAAGCATAGTGCGAGCCATCTCAACAAGAGTTCTGTTCTTGGCTCCAGGCGCCATTTCTTGAGGAGTATAAGGAGAGATAACTCATGAGTAATACCAAGTTCATCAAGATAGTCATCAAGACCGAATTCTTGAACTCAGTTCCATTGTCCTCTGATGTGCTTGATCTTCACAAAAGTTGTTGAAGCCCTCGAGGAAAATGTTTGAAGACTTCCGCATTGATTTTTGTAAGTAACAATGTGTACCCATGTGTAGCGAGGTAATCATCAACAATAAAAAGCCATATAGGATGCTTCATTATGACGGTGGTAATGATTGGGACCAAAGAGGTCCATGGAAGCAATTCGAAGGGAGTAGTGGTCATGATAGTCTTTTGGATGCTTGGCCTTGGTCATTTTCCACTTAGGGCTCCACATAAGTGATCCTTGAGGAATTTGACATTTCAATGCCAATGACATGCTTCTTCTTATGGCGTGTGCAAATTCCTCATCGCGTGACCAAGGGATGCCATAGCCAATTACGAAGCTTTGCAAGTAGACACACGGCTGGTTGTGGTCTTGGAAAATCAACAATTACAAGTCTCCTCTCCTAAAGCCTTGAAGACTTTGGAATTGTCCTTCCATAATCACAACCCGATACTTAAAGATAACAACCATATCAAGATCACAAAGCATTGAGACTGACATGAGGTTGTATCCTAAGGACTCAACAAGCATGACTTTGTCCATGTGCATGTCCTTAGAAATACAACCTTACAAGACCCAATACGACTTTTGCCTTTTCGGAAAAATGATATCTTGGATGTCGGTGATAAGGGCATCCATCAATAGATTCTTGTCACCGTCATGTGATTTGTACATCCACTATGAGAACCCCTCGGTGGCTTTGGGTTGATCATCCTGCGGATGAATTAGTAAACTTACGATTCATATACTTCATCGATGAAGAATATGATATCAAGTTCATCGGATGAATTTCAATCGGTATTGGATAAGCGGTATGAGGGCGTGTGAAATGAAAGTTCATTTCATCATGATTACTCGTCCTTCGGGCAATTTGTGGGCCCCGCAAATTCTTGGGGCGTTAAAACCGTCGGAGACTGACCTGAAAGATTAGTTCTTTTTTCCACCCACATGAAGGGTGGCAAAAGTTCATCACTCTGCGAGCACCATATGAGAATGGTGGCATAGAAGCCAAACCATTTCGTTTCACATAAGAGGGTTAGGGTAAGCATATGAATAAGCGGAGAAATTCTTGAGGACTTATGAACATATTGGTTTGAAGAATAATGCCATTTCATAGCCCTTAGCTCTACCTGCGAAGCAGTGTTAACGATGATAATCATATGAGGACTTTGATCCTTTTGAAATTTGATCCACGTGAGAATTTGGTCCGTATGAGGACTTGGATCCATATGAAGAATTTGGTCCATATGAAGAATTTGATCTGGGGTTCCTATTCTTCCTTTGGTGGTGTCATGAGGACATTTGAAGACTTTCAAGGCACTTCTTGGGAAAGATTTTCTTCATAGGGAATTCTGGTTAGTGCCAACATATCTAGCAAATACTTCACCATTCGATTTTTGAACAGTTTATAGTTGAGTCAAATGACTCATCGGAGAATGAGGAAATTCACGTAAACCGGATAAGGTAGATGGATCAAGCTGGAGGTCCCTTTGCCAACCCATGAGGTTTTGGGATCTCTCGGGCTTCAATATGTTCCATCCATTGAGTTTCCTCTCAAAGGCAATACCCTCTTTCCTAGGGTTCCTTTGAGGATCGCTTTTAAGCACATCACAAAAGTCGATGCCCTTTGAGGCTTTTGTACATGCTGTCATGTACAATTCCTTCAACCTGCATCGTCGATGATACTAGCAATGTCCTCGGATGAGAATTAGTGATAGCGAGGGGGTGAAGAATTTTAACATTGAAGCATTTGAACATTCGGTGAAGAATTGCGATTCAGTTCAATGCACTTTAAGCATGGAGGAACAAATTCTTCTTGAAAGCCGGATTTGTTGAGCAAGTAATGAATCGCCTCCTTCGAAGATCTTCATAACTCACTCTTAGCTTCTCAAGATCTTGCTTTCTTTGAAGAAATTCATAAAAAGTTTCTCATGATCAGATAAGAGGTGTTATGATGACCTTGAATTCAACCTAGGCGAATCTCTGAAGATTTTAGTGGGCTTTAGTCGATCCATTTCTTCAAACATATCATCACTTTTGTCTAGCATGTTTGAACCTTTTCAAAGCCCTTTGTTGTTTATAGCAATCTTAGCAAGTTTAGGTAGCTGGGCTTGAATCCTCATGATTCATTTTCACTAGATTCGGAGGAGGTGAAATTGATCCTTGCACCTTTTGCCATGAAAATAGGTGGGGCGTTCATCATTTTCCTCTCGGGCTTTTGGTCGGTTTTTGATGTTAAGATGGACTTGCTAACAAAAGCGTAAAAGCGGACTAGCCACCGATTCGGTTCAGACTCCTCCTCTTCCTCATGTTCCTCGATTCAGCGAGTCCATTTCCTTGCCAATAATGCCGAGCCTTTTGGAGCTGCTCTTCTTGTGGAAGAAACTTTGAGGTTTTGATGATGAAGATTTTGATGATTTCTTCTTCTTCTTGGCGTCATGGCTGTAATCCTTGTGTTTCTTCTTCTTTAATTCCTTTTCCCCTGAGGACAATCTTGGATGTAGTGACCGGTTTCTTGCATTTGTGACAAAGTCTTCTCTTATAGTCACTAGATGAGGAATCACTTTTTTGAGGATTTTCCAGCGACCATTCTTGAAATTTCGGAATTTCTTCCGGCGGTGCTAGCTCTGGCCTAATTCTTGGGATCTCAAGGCTACTACGAGTCTTCACCTATTCGGAACGTTGGCCTTGGGGGCTGTTTTTCCATAAGCGGAACCATAGAGATCTCTCTTTTCATTAACACCGGTGTAACTTCCCTTTTGGGCAATATATCAATTGACCTCATCAATTCTTGTGGGTTCTTGTCATGCTTGGCCTCTTTGGTTTGGTTATGTTGGGGTTTTTCTTTTCTTTGTTTTGCTCCTTTTGCCATATTGCATTTGCCTCTTGTCATCTTGCATTTCCCTTCTTGTCATGTGATTTGGTGTTCTCTTTGTCATATGGTTGTGGTTTTTCCCTTGCATGTCATGTAGTTGCTTATGCCATCCTCACTTGCATTACCATCTCCTCCTTCCCTCTACTTCTTTCTCTTTCAAATATATATTTCCTTTCTCAATTAATGTTCATCTCCTCCCTAAAATCTAAGCTTGTTGCACAGACTCTCCAATTAATCTCCTCATTTGAAGTTGTTATGGTGGGTTCAAAAATGGCACAAGTTTGAAATATTTCCAAACTTGCATTATTTTTCTCTTAAAATGCCCATTACAATTTATTTAAATAGTGGAGAATTCGGGTGTGGGGAAGGACTCAACAAGCATGACTTTGTCCATGTGCATGTCCTTAGAAATAGCAACCTTACAAGACCCAATACGACTTTTGCCTTTATCGGCCAAAGATGATATGCTTCGAGATGTGGCGGTGATAAGGGCATCCATCAATAGATTCTTGTCACCGGTCATGTGATTTGTACATCCACTATCGAGAACCCTTTCGGTGGCTTTGGGTTGATCATCCTGCGGATGAATTAGTACAACGATCTCATATACTTCATCGATTGAAGAATATGATATCAAGTTCATCGAGATGAATTTCATCGATCGGTATTGGAATGGCGGTATGAGGGCGTGTGAAATGAAAGTTCATTTCATCATGATTATCCTGCGTCCTTCGAGGCAATTTGTCGGGCCCCGACAAATTCTTGAGCGTTAAACGCGTGCGGAGACTGACCCTGGAAGAGATTAGTTCTTTTCTTCACCCACACGAAGGGGTGGCAAAGGTTCATCCTTTCTGCGAGCACCATATGAGAATGGTGGCATAGAAGCCAAACCATTTCGTTTCACATAAGAGGGGTTAGGGTAAGCATATGAATAAGCGAGAGAAATTCTTGAGGACTTATGAACATATTGGTTTGAAGAATAATGCACATGTTCATAGCCTTAGCTCTACCTGCGGCGAGTCGTTAGCGCGATGATAATCATATGAGGACTTTGATCCTTTTGAGAATTTGATCACGTGAGGAATTTGGTCGTATGAGGACTTGGATCCATATGAAGAATTTGGTCCATATGAAGAATTGATCTGGGGTTCCTATTCTTCAGGTGGTGTCATGAGGACATTCACGAAGACTTTCAAGGCACTTCTTGGGAACAGATTTTCTTCATGGGGAACCGTTCTGCGATTAGTGCCAACATATCTAGCAAATACTTCACCATTACGATTTTTGAGCAGGTTTATAGTTTGAGTCAAATGACTCATCGAGAATGAGGAAATTCACCGTAAAACCGGATAAGGTAGATGGATCAAGCGGAGTCCCTTTGCAGCAACCATGGGTTTTGGGATCTGCTCAGGACTTCAATATGTTCCATGGCATTGAGTTTCCTCTCAAAGCAATACCCTCTTTCCTAGGGTTCCTATTGAGGATCGCTTTTAAGCACATCACAAAAGTCGATGCCCTTTGAGGCTTTTGTACACTGTCATGTACAATTCCTTCAACCTGTCGTAATTGATACTAGCAATGTCCTCGGATGAGGAATTAGTGATAGCGAGGAGGCGGTGAAGAATTTGTAACAGTTGAAGCATTTGAACATTCGGTGAAGAATTAGCGATTCATGTTCAATGCACTTCAAGCATGGAGGAACAAATTCTTCTTGAGAAGCGGGATTTGTTGAGCAAGTAATGAATCGCGCTCCTACGAAGATCTTCATAACTCACTCTTAGCTTCTCAAGATCTTGCTTTCTTTGAAGAAATTCATAAGAAAGTTTCTCATGATCGAGATAAGAGAGTGTTATGATGACCTTGAAGCTTTGTCAAACCTAGGCCGAAGTCTCTGAAGATTTTAGTCGGGGCTTTAGTGCGATCCATTTCTTCACCAACATATCATCACTTTTGTCTAGCATGTTTTGAACCTTTTCAAAAGCCCTTTGTTGTTTATAGCAATCTTAGCAAGTTTAGAGTAGCTGGGCTTGAGATCCTCATCGATTCATTTCACTAGATTGGAGGAGGTGAAATTGATACCTACACCTTTTGCCATGAAGCAATAGGTGGGGCGTAATCATCATTTCCTCATCGGGCTTGTCGTGAGTCAGTTTCTTGATGTTCAAGATGGACTTGCTAACAAAAAGTAGCAAAGAGCGGACTAGCCACAGTTGGATTCTTGAGACTCCTCCTCTTCCTCATGTTCCTCGATTCAGCTTGAGTCCATTTCCTTGCCAATAAATGCGAGCCTTTGGGCTGCTCTTCTTGTGAGAAGAAGGCTTTGAGGATTTTGATGATGAAGATTTTGATGATTTCTTCTTCTTCTTAGTCATCGAACTGTAATCCTTGTGTTTCTTCTTCTTTAATTCCTTTCCCACTTGAGGACAATCTTGGATGTAGTGACGAGTATCTTGCATTTGTGACAAAGTCTTCTCTTATAGTCACTAGATGAGAATCCTTTGCTTGAGGATTTTCCAGCGACCATGTCTTGAAATTTCTGGAATTTCTTCACGGCAGTGCTAGCTCGGCTAATTCTTGAGGATCTCAAGGCTACTACAGTCTTCACACTCAGTCGGACACATTGTTGGCCTTGAGGCACGTGTTTTTCCATAAGCGAACCATAAGATCTCTCTTTTCATGTAACACCACGGATGTAACTTCCCTTTTGGGCAATATATCAATTTGACCTCATCCAATTCTTGTGGGTTCTTGTCATGCTTGGCCTCTTTGGTTTGGTTATGTTGGGGTTTCTTTTCTTTGTTTTGCTCCTTTTGCCATATTGCATTTGTGCCTCTTGTCATCTTGCATTTCCCTTCTTGTCATGTGATTGTGGTGTTCTCTTACATGTCATATGGTTGTGGTTTTTTCCTTGCATGTCATGTAGTTGCTTATACCATCCTCACTTGCATTACCATCTCCTCCTTCCCTCTACTTCTTTCTCTTTCAAATGCCATATATTTCCTTTCTCAATTAATGTTCATCTCCTCTAAAATCTAAGCTTTTGCACAAAACTCTCTGCCAATTAATCTCCTCATTTGAAGTTGTTATGGTCAGGTTCAAAAATGGCACAAGTTTGAAATATTTCCAAACTTGCATTATTTTCTACAGTTAAAATGCCCATTACAATTTATTTAAATAGTGGAGAATTCGAGGAGTGTGGGGATATTTTCCTTTCACTAAAATCTTTTCTTTTCTTCACTTTCTTTTCTCTTCCTTTTTATTTTAAAAGGAAAAAGAAAAAAAGAAGCAGCAGCGACAGTGTGACCTCCCTCCCCACCAGGCCCACAGCCACTCCCGTCAGTGACTCCAGCCAGCCCGGCCTTGCCAGCTCCTCCTCTCCTCCGGCTCACCAGCGCCGCTCTTACCCCGCTAGTCCCCTTCACGTGTGGCCCGGCCCGCCTGGCAGCGGCGCCGGTGCTCCTCACCCACCTTTCCTCTCCTCTCATGGCCATGGGGACCCAGGCTCGGAGAAGCAGGCTCGTCCCTAGCCACCTAGCCCCCCTTATCCCTCTCCTCATCAGACCGAACCCTAGGGTTCCCTCTCTCTACTTGCCGGTATTAATCCACCAAGATACGCCCGCCGTTCCGGCGCATGTCTGGCGTGGCCTCGTGCTTGGCAGCGCTCTCAAGCCACCAACCCCTTGTCCATCTCCTTCCTCGTCGTCATCTTCGTCCCACGGCGTCGACTCTGAGGGCCGGATCGCCAAGTCCGTGACGCCCTGTACTGTCTTCCTCTCGGTCGAGTTCGGCGGGTTCAGAGCTCGATCTCGTCGCCGTCGGCCCGTCTCGTCGCGATTCTTTGTCCTAGGGTAAGGAGGTATAACCCCCTTCCTCTGCTCCTTCTTGTAAATCGCTAGTTCTCGCGTGAAAGACTATGTCTTTGTCGCGGGCGTGCTCGGCGTGCTTTCGTGGTTTTAACAGTCGTTTTGGCGTGGCGTGTGCAATAGCCCTTCGGTTGCCCTTACGTAGTCCGTGGGTTCCCCTATGCGTGCCCTCGTGTCCAGGATCAGGTCACCGTGAAGCGCGGTTGCCTCGCCCGCATCGTCGGCGTCCGTTCTGTTTTGGTCGGACCTGGCCGTTTTGGTCAATGCGCTAGCGTCTGGTTCTACGAATCCCTACCCTAGCCCAGCTGGTCGACTCCAGCTCTCTCACGCGGCGACACGGTTCGAACCAGGCCGCCCTCCCCTTTGTTTACGGTTTCGTTTTTCTCGGTCGCCTCCTCTTGCGATAGTAGTAGAGGGCCGAGCCTTTCTCGTCGTTCGCCCGCGCCAGCCCGGTGGTAGCAGGCGGGGTTCCAAGGGACCAGGTTGAATCCCCACAGGTGTTTTCTTCCCCTTTTAAAACCCATTTAACCTCGACCTCTGTATGGTGGGTCCACCTGTCGACCTCGCCTCCCCATATGCATATTTTATTTCTTTCACCCACATTTCCTTTTCAGCATTGTACCATTTCTGTTTTGGCAAATAAATCTGGACATTTCAAATCTGAAATTGCCAATCTGTCAACTTCCTTTTAGGAGATTTTAACTTATGCTTTTGTGTTGATTTTTCTCATAACCTAACATATTATATATGTTTTTGGGGTAGAAAAATCCCTGTTCGAGTGGTGGTATTAGTTTCTGCATTTGGGCAAGTTTGTGTTCATGTCTTATTGCATCATGGTTAGGTGTTGTTTTCTTTGGGCATATTTACTTGAATCTTGCTATGAGGTAGTTTGCACATGCATGGCTTTGTTTCTTCATCTTTATTATCGTGGGTTCTCACCATTCTTGTTTTGCCGTCATATCAACCCGTGCATCCGTTTAGGTGATCTCTATATGATTTCTGAAATCACTCATCTTTCGATGGCATGCTTGGTTAGCCAAGATGATGCAGGTTTTCATTACCTTCAGAATTACATCGCTTTATATCACATCATATTCAAGTCATGTTTTGCATCATATTGATTGCATTGCTGCCGTGATTTATTGTGGTTCCTTGTTTTTGTTGTTGCTTTGGGTAGGCGGAGGCGAATGCGTGAGCGAACTTGTTGAAGCGTTTTTGAGGATCGGGCTTTTGACAACATGAGAACATTGCGAGCAAGATGATCATACCCTCGAAATCACTTCTATCTTTGCTATATGATTGCTGGCTCTTTTGCTATGCCTATGCTGCGATGCCTACCACTTGCTATGTCATGCCACCCATATTGCCATATCAGCCCTAACCATCCTTTCTAGCAAGTTGATTGGCTATATTACGCAACTCAGCCCTCTTATAGCGTTGTTAGTTGCGGTGAAGTGAAGTTTGTTCCTTGTTGGAACATGGAGAATTGTTCCTCTTTGGAACATGTTTACTTATTGGGATATCACAATATATATATATCGCTATGTTTAACACATCTATATACTTGGTAAAGGGTGGAAGGCTCGGCCTTATGCAGTGTTTTGTTCCTCTTGCCACCTAGTTTCCGTCATACGGTGTTATGTTCCTTGATTTTGCGTTCCTTACGGTTGGGTGATTTATGGGACCCCCTTGACGATTCGCTTTGAATAAGACTCCTCAACAAGGCCCAATTGGTTTTACCATTTGCCACCTAAGCCTTTTCCCCGGGTTTTGAGCAGGGTCATCTTATTTAAACCGGGCGGTGCTCCTCGGCGTTGGTCAAACTAAACACCGTCGGGACCATTCCTTGGCAACATGGATTCGTGTCGGTTCTGTCGCTTAACTTATCCGGTGTGCCTACGAGCAGAGATATGTGCAGCTCCTATCGGGATTGTCAGCCGCGGTCGGGTGGTCTTCTTGGTCTTGTTTTATTCTTCGAAATGTCTTGTAGTCGGGATTCGAGATTGATCGGGTCTTCTCATTAGAAGGAATAATCCCGTTGACCGTGAGAGCTTATAATGGGCTAAGTTGGGACACCCTGCGAGGTAATATCTTTGGCCGTGCGGTTATGAGGCGAGATGAGAATTTGTTAATGTCCGGTTGTAGATAACACAAAGTTGACCTCAATAAAATACACATCAACCGTGTGTTACGTGATGGTCCCTTCTCGGCGGTCGGGAAGTGAACAATGTTGGAGTTATACGGCGTAAGTAGTTAGGGATCACTTCTTGATCTATACTAGTTTCCGACCGTGCTTTGCCTCTCTTCTGCGCTCTCTTTTGCGATGTAGCCACCATATATGCTAGTCTTGCGCAGCTCCACTTTACTACTATGTCCTTCCTAGCTTGAATAGTCTTGATCTACATGGTGTGAGATTCTTTGAGTCCGTGACTCACAGATACTTCAAAACGATTGCGAGGTTCCGATGAGGCCGGTCAGATGATTCCACCAGAGCTCAAGTGGGGTTCGACGAGGCGTGGTGAATACTATGTCGTTTCGGATGATCGATGGTGGTGCCCATTTGGGACGATTCGAGGATCTGTGTTAGCATTTGGGGTATCTTCTTTCATTTTGTTCCGTGGTGGACCTTGGTGTACTGAATGATGTATGTTTAATTATGTCTTTGTGTGGCGTGGCGATTGTAAGCCAACTATGTATCTTTCCTTATTATTACATGGGTTGTGTGAAGATTACCTCACTTGCGACATTGCTTTCAATGCGGTTATGCCTCTAAGTCGTGCCTCGACCGTGGGAATATAAGCGCGCCGAGGCGTTACAAGTTGGTGTCGAGCCTTCCGACTTAGGAGCCCCCTCTTGGATTGTTCTTTGCGTTGTTGAGTCTAGAATGGAAAATGTTTTGAGTCTTAGGATTATATATATGGATAGGATTCTTTTACTTCCAGTCCTTAAATCGCTCTGGTGAGGTATCTGGCGTAGGTTTTGACTCTTCTCTTCTCAAATTTCACTAAAATTTTTTTAGGATCACGTGGGTATCTTGGAATCGTTCCGATGGTTTTGTGAGAACATTGTTCTTGGTGCCTCGACATTTAGGGGTTGTGGCGGTGTCCGGGAGTTGAGCTCAAGGTGTTGTCGTCACAATTTTATCGTTCAGATTAATACACGAGTTTTGCCGACATGAAATCTCTTTTCTGCGAGTTGTTGGTGAGATAACCGATAGCCCGATCTTTGTGGCGAGTCTTGAAGATATTGCCATGACTTGCATAACGGATGTTTTTGAAGGTCGGTACCACGATTTCGAGGATTTCTTGGTTATGTGTTGACGGATGGATCTGGTGGATCTAGGTATTGTTAGTTTGGGTGATATATTTTGTGTCCCTGTATCCCTAACGGTTGCATAACCAGAAAGTTTAGGTTTATAGGTGAATTCTAGTAGCTTACGGGATATTCTTTCGACGGATGTATGATTTGAGATTGGGGTTCAGCGTCTAGTGGTCCGCCCATTCACGGTCGATTCTGATGGTCGTGAGGCGTCTTAAAATCCTTGGCTATGCTGATTCGGGGCGTCTTGTTAGTCATTCGTGGCGTCCGCTATCGTCGTGTCGTGTGGGCCCTACCTTACTTTGGCGAAATCTCTATCATGTGTTTGTTCGGCTCATTAGAAGCCAACCTTTTGTTTCGGTTATGATATTCGGATTGTTTCTCGAAGACGGATGTTGTTTCCATATTCTTTATCTAAGTGGCTTCTCACCTTAATGGATGTGTGGTGTTTAACTTTGGAATTCATTAGTTCATTCTTGTTGAATGTTTATTGTGAAGACTATATGTTGCAATTTCTATCCGTTGATTCTACTTATCAATTTGTCTATCAAAGGACTAACGGATGTCACCCTCTTGAGGATGGCTCATGCAGCGTCTGAATCCGGATCGCAATGATGGGGATCGATCGAACCCTCCACCTCCACCTCCACCTCCGCCTCCGAAGCTGGCAAGCTATTATGGCCACAATGCCAATGCTGAGATGATTTTGCAGCTCTTGCAAAGCGTACTTTCGAGGCAAGGCAATCAAGGCAATCAAGGCAATCAAGGTCAAGGCAACAATCAGCCACACTTTGCTACTCTCGATCGGTTTCTCGCTAATCAGCGAAGTCTTTCGGTTTACGTGTTGAGGCAGCGATGATTGGTTAGTGGATATCTGCAAGCACTTTGGCTGTAGCAATGTCGGACACGAGGACTTTGTCAAGTTTGCATCGTTTCAACTCAAAGATCAAGCTCTTTGAGTGGTTCGGCAATACAAGATTCGAGAGGAGGTCGTGTCATTACACAGGATGAGTTCAGGTGATTTCGAGCTCATCACATCCGAAGAGTGTTGTTGAGAACAAGCGTGAGAGTTCCGCAATCTCAAGCAAGGCACCTTGTGCATCTATCAATACAATATCCGATTCGAGCTTCGCTCGTTTTGCTAAGCAAGATGTACTGATGAAAAGAGTGATCTATCGGTTCGGTGGTACGAGAGGATGCGCAATTACCTCTTGTCTGTTTGAGCGGATAAGTATGATGATTTCTACAACATGGCACTCAAGCAGAAGCGGCACAGCTCAAATCGAGGCTTCTAAGAGAATCGGGGATGCAGTTCAGTCCTCCTCGTCCTCTCAAGTGGCGACCAAGGCGAAGTTTTATCGCCCCTCCTCCGTTCCGTCGGCCTTACCGGCGGAAGAACTCGGTGGGCGTGGATCTTCCACCACAACCCAAGCTATCGAGAACAAGTCTAATTCTCAAGCTCCAAGGTCAAGTGCTCCTTACCACCGTCCGGCTCTGAGGTCACTTGCAACAAGTGTCGGCGAAGGGTCACTATCGAACAAGTGTTTCAACGGGCGTCTTCGCCTCCTCCTCTGTGAAATCTTCCAGCAATGTAGTGGTCGAGCATAATCCCAAGTCTGCAGGGTGAACATGATGAATGCAGCTCAAGCGGAGATTCTTGATGTGATCATGGGTAATCTTCCGATTAATGATATTCTGCAAAAGTCTTATTTGATCTTTGGTGCATCGCATTGTTTCATGTCTAGATCTTTTGTTGCAAAGCATGATTTCATTTGAAATGTTGGAAAAACCCTTGGGGTTGTTTCTCCGGCCTCTTCTATGAGGGCTACCACAAGTTCGGATGTTTCTATCAAGATGGGTGATTATAGATTTACGGCTAAACCATTTGTTCTTGGTGACTCGGACATTGATCTTATTCTCGGAATGGGCTGGCTTTATCGGCCAAAGCTCGGCTTGATTGTGCCGGGAAATTCAATTGACTCATTCTTCTAATGATGTGATCATCTATGCCTCGTTGATGAAACTATTGGTTGTTTCTCTCAATGAGAAGGGCGAATTGAATGCCATCTCTCAATTCGATCGTTTGTGAGTACCAAGATGTCTTTCGGAAGAGCGGGTATGCCTCCTCATCGGCGATTGAGTTAGATTATCGATCTTGAGCACGGCCTTTGAACCCGTTTATGGCGCCCATACAAGCTTGGACCTGATGAAGTGAGGAATTGAAGAAGCAGCTCGATGAACAAAGCGTCAGGGTTTGATCGGACCGAGTTCATCTCCTTGGGGTTGTGGTGTTCTTTTGTCGGGAAGAAGGATGGCTCCGACGACTTTGTGTCGATTACCGTCCATTGAATAAGAGGCAATCAAGAACAAGTATCCACTTCCCAACATCAATGAGCTTTTGAGCAACTCAAAGGTGCTACGGTGTTCTCTAAGCTTGACCGTTATGGGGTATCATCAGTTCGCATTCGTGAACAAGATATTCCCAAGACGACAGCGGAACAAGCTTTGGTTCTTATGAATATCTTGTCATGTCTTTCGGCCTCGTCATGCTCCTCCGACTTTCTCGGATGATGAACTTCATATTCAATCCCTACACCAATGAATTCGTCTTGGTCTATCTTGATGATATCTTGGTCTTCTCCAAGAATAAGAAGGATCATGCCAAACATTTCGATTGGTGCTAGACAAACTAGAGAGTATCAATTCTATCGAAGTTCTCCAAATGTGAATTCGGCGATGAAGTGCTTTATCTTGGTCATATCATCTCGCCAAGGGCATCATTGTTGATCCAGAAGGTGTCGCAATTGTGAATTGGGAACCTCCTCGAATGTCAGCGACTCATGACTTTCTTGGTCTTGCAAGCTATTGCGAAGATTCGTTGAGAACTTCTCAAGATTGCGAAGCCTCTTTCCAACCTTCTCGAGAAGCATGTAGTATGCGGTCTCCAGTGTGGCGTTGCTTTCAAGACTCTCAAAAACTTCGTCACAGCTCATTACGACTCCTCTGATGAATCCAAGCCTTATGAAGTTTTACAGTGATGCTTCTCTTCAAGGTCTCGGTCTTTGTGTTAATGCAAGAGAAAGAGTTGTGGCTTATACCTCTGTGATTGAAGCCCAGCGAGAAGAACTACCCTCACGATCTTGAGTTGGCGGCGTTGTTCATGCATTGATTACGTGGAGACATCTCTTGTTGGGAAGGAAAGTGGACATTTTCTGATCACAAGAGTCTCAAGTACATCTTCACTCAGCCTAACCTCAACCTCGGGAGACTTCGATGGGTCGAAATGATTCAAGAGTACAACCCAAGTATTGAGTATACTCGGGCAAGCCAATGTCATTCTGAGCGCTTTGAGCGGGAAAGCTTCTTTACAACAGTCTAATCCTCAAGCCCTTTCAGCGGATCTCTGTGAATCTTTCCATAAATGAATCTTCAAGTTGTTCCTCAAGGCTTTCTTGCCAACCTCATAGTCTCTCCTACTTTGGAAGATCAGATTCGTGAGGCTCAACCACGGATACCATGGTGAAGAAAGTGGCGATATTGACAAGAGCATTTCAAGTACAAGTGCTTCCATGTTGATGACAAAGACACTCTGTTCTTTGAGGACGGATTGTGGTTCCTAAGGGTGATCGAGAAAAGTCATTATGAGCGAGGCTCACAATTAGCTTCTATCCATCCATCACGGAAATCTGAAGATGTACCATGACCTCAGCAGTCATATTGGTGGACTCGAAGGCGAGTACTCAATTAGTGAATGAGTGTGATGTCTGCGGAAGAGTGGCGAGAACACCAAAGACCAGTGGTCTCCTTCAACCTCTTGCTATTCCTGAATGGAAGTTTGATCATATTGAAATGGACTTACGTGGTGGCTTTCCAAAGTCCAAGCGTGGAAATGATGCTATCTTCGTTGTCATTGACAAGCTTACTAAAGTGGCTCATTTTCTTCCTATCAAAGAATCCATCACTGCAGCTCGGTTGGCGAGCTATACACCTCGAGTTGTCTCCTTGCGGCATTCCACAAGTGATCTCTTGGGACCGTGGCAGCATCTTTACCTCAAGTTAAGGTTCTTTTGAGAAGGCCATGGGCGACATTCGTTTGACACAGCTTTCCATCCTCAAACAAGTGGCCAAGTTGGCGAGTAAATCAAATTCTTGAAGATATATCGGGGCTTGTGTCATTTCCTTGATGTATGAAGTGGGAAGATTGTCTTCCTTATCTGAGTTCTCTTACAACAACAGACTTCAAGCGAGTTGAGGCAGGCCCATTAAAATTCTCTATGGCGAAAGTGCGTACTCCTCTCAATTAGTGCAAGGCAATTGAGCGCCAACTTCTTGGCAATGACTTGATCCGAAGCGGAAGAAATGTGCAAGGTCATTATGAGAATCTCAAAGCGGCGCAATGTGACGAGAAGAGCTATTATGATGATAAGCACGTGATGTGACTTTTGAAATCGGAGACCATGTCTACCTCGCGTCTCTCCAATGAAAGGTACTACGTCGCTTAAGGGTATCAAGGGAAGCTTGCCCCTAGATCGTGGGTCCTTTCAAGATCATTAGGAAAGGCGATCTAAGCCTATCAACGAGCTTCCATCCAACACAGCGTGCGATGTGTTTCACGTGTCAACCATAAGTGCTTCAAGACTCTGACGCACTATCAACTTGAAGATTGACCTTCGGAAGATCTCTCTTATCAAAGCACCCGTTGCTATTCTTGAAGAAAGCGAAGCGCAAGACTGCAACAAGTCAATCAAATTCCTGAAAGTGAAGTGGTCACACCATTCCGACCGAAAGCTACACAGGGGCGCGAGATCACCTCCGTTCTGAGTATCAGGGTTCTTTCGGTCCTAGATCTGGGGCGAGATCCTCTTAGTGGTGGAGTGTTGTAACACCACGGATGTAACTTCCCTTTTTGGGCAATATATCAATTTGACCTCATCCAATTCTTGTGGGTTCTTGTCATGCTTGGCCTCTTTGGTTTGGTTATGTTGGGTTTTCTTTTCTTTGTTTTGCTCCTTTTGCCATATTGCATTTGTGCCTCTTGTCATCTTGTTTTCCTTCTTGTCATGTGATTGTGGTGTACATGTCATATGGTTGTGGTTTTCCTTGCATGTCATGTGGTTGCTTATACCATCCTCACTTGCATTACCATCTCCTCCTTCCTCTACTTCTTTCTCTTTCAAATGCCATATATTTCCTTTCTCAATTAATGTTCATCTCCTTGTCTGTTTGAGCGGATAAGTATGATGATTTCTACAACATGGCACTCAAGCAAGCGGCACAGCTCAAATCGAGGCTTCTAAGAAGAGAATCGGGGATGCATTCAGTCCTCCTCGTCCTCTCAAGTGGCAGCCAAGCAGCGAAGTTTTATCTGCCCCTCCTCCGTTCCGTCGGCCTTACCAGAAGAACTCAGGTGGGCGTGGATCTTCCACCACAACCCAAGCTATCGAGAACAAGTCTAATTCTCAAGCTCCAAGGTCAAGTGCTCCTTACCACCGTCCGCTCTACGGGTCACTTGCAACAAGTGTCGGCGAAGGGTCACTATCTGAACAAGTGTTTCAACAGGCGTCTTCCGCCTCCTCCTCTGTGAAATCTTCCAGCAATGTAGTGGTCAAGCATAATCCCAAGTGCGCAAGGGTGAACATGATGAATGCAGCTCAGCGGAGGATTCTTGATGTGATCATGGGTAATCTTCGATTAATGATATTCTGCAAAAGTCTTATTTGATCTTGGTGCATCGCATTGTTTCATGTCTAGATCTTTTGTTGCAAAGCATGATTTCATTTGGAATGTTGGAAAAACCCTTGGGAGTTGTTTCTCCGGCCTCTTCTATGAGGGCTACCACAAGATTCGGATGTTTCTATCAAGATGGGTGATTATAGATTTCTGGCTAAACCATTTGTTCTTGGTGACTCGGACATTGATCTTATTCTCGGAATGGAGTGGCTTTATCAGCACAAAGCTCAGCTTGATTGTGCTGCCAGGGAAATTCAATTGACTCATTCTTCTAATGATGTGATCATCTATGCCTCTCGTGATGAAACTATTCGGTTGTTTTCTCTCAATGAGAAGGGCGAATTGAATGCCATCTCTCGATTCGATCGTTTGTGAGTACCAAGATGTCTTTCGGAAGAGCTTGGGTATGCCTCCTCATCGGCGATTGAGTTGTTATCGATCTTGAGCACAGCCTTGAACCCGTTTAGCGCCATACAAGCTTGGACCTGATGAGCTGAGGAATTGAAGAAGCAGCTTCGATGAACAAGGCGTCTGGGTTTGATCGGACCGAGTTCATCTCCTTGGGGTTGTGGTGTTCTTTTTGTCGGAAGAAGGATGGCTCGGACCGACTTTGTGTCGATTACCGTCCATTGAATAAGAAGACAATCAAGAACAAGTATCCACTTCCCAACATCAATGAGCTTTTCGAGCAACTCAAAGGTGCTACGGTGTTCTCTAAGCTTGACCTTCGTATGGGGTATCATCAGTTAGCATTCGTGAACAAGATATTCCCAAGCAGCATTGAACAAGCTTTGGTTCTTATGAATATCTTGTCATGTCTTTCGGCCTCGTCAATGCTCCTCCAACTTTCTCTCGGATGATGAACTTCATATTCAATCCCTACACCAATGAATTCGTCTTGGTCTATCTTGATGATATCTTGGTCTTCTCCAAGAATAAGAAGGATCATGCCAAACATTTGCGATTGGTGCTAGACAAGCTCGAGAGTATCAATTCTATCTAAGTTCTCCAAATGTGAATTCGGCTTGATGAAGTGCTTTATCTTGGTCATATCATCTCGCCAAGGGCATCGCTGTTGATCCAGAAGGTGTCCAAATTGTGAATTGGGAACCTCCTCGGAATGTCAAGCAGCTCCAGCTTTCTTGGTCTTGCAAGCTATTGCGAAGATTCGTTGAGAACTTCTCCAAGATTGCAAAGCCTCTTTCCAACCTTCTCGAAGCATGTGAAGTATATCGGTCTCCGAGTGTGGCGTTGCTTTCAAGACTCTCAAAGAAACTCGTCACAGCTCTGTTACGACTCCTCTGATGAATCCAAGCCTTATGAAGTTTTACGTGATGCTTCTCTTCAAGGTCTCGGTCTGTGTTAATGCAAGAGAAGAGAGTTGTGGCTTATACCTCTCGCATTGAAGCCCAGAGAAGAACTACCCCCTCACGATCTTGAGTTGGCGGCAGTTGTTCATGCATTGATTACGTGGAGACATCTCTTGTTGGGAAGGAAAGTGGACATTTTCACGATCACAAGAGTCTCAAGTACATCTTCACTCAGCCTAACCTCAACCTCGAGGCAGACTTCGATGGGTGAAATGATTCAAGAGTACAACCCAAGTATTGAGTATACTCGGGCAAAGCCAATGTCATTCTGAGAGCGCTTTGAGCGGGAAAGCTTCTCTACAGTCTAATCCTCAAGCCCTTTCAGCGGATCTCTGTGAATCTTTCCATAAGCTGAATCTTCAAGTTGTTCCTCAAGGCTTTCTTGCCAACCTCATAGTCTCTCCTACTTTGGAAGATCAGATTCGTGAGGCTCAACCACGGATACCATGGTGAAGAAAGTGAAGCGTGGTATCGACAAGGGCATTTCAAGTACAAGTGCTTCCATGTTGATGACAAAGACACTCTGTTCTTTGAGGACGGATTATGGTTCCTAAGGGTGATCGAGAAAAGTCATTATGAGCGAGGGCTCACAATTAGCTTCTATCCATCCATCACGGAAATGCGAAGATGTACCATGACCTCAAGCAGTCATATTGGTGGACTCGAATGAGCGAGAAATTGCTCAATTAGTGAATGAGTGTGATGTCTGCGAGAAGAGTGAAAGCAGAACACCAAAGACCAGCTGGTCTCCTTCAACCTCTTGCTATTCCTGAATGGAAGTTTGATCATATTGAAATGGACTTACGTGGTTGGCTTTCCAAAGTCCAAGCGTGGAAATGATGCTATCTTCGTTGTCATTGACAAGCTTACTAAAGTGGCTCATTTTCTTCCTATCAAAGAATCCATCACTGCAGCTCGGTTGGCGAGCTATACACCTCGAGATTGTCTCCTTGCGGCATTCCACAAGTGATCTCTTAGGACCGTGGCAGCATCTTTACCTCCAAGTTAGGATTCTTTTAGGAAGGCCATGGGCACCAACATTCGTTTCAGCACAGCTTTCCATCCTCAAACAAGTGGCCAAGTTGAGCGAGTAAATCAAATTCTTGAAGATATGCTCGGGGCTTGTGTCATTTCCTTCGGTATGAAGTGGGAAGATTGTCTTCCTTATGCGAGTTCTCTTACAACAACAGCTTCCAAGCGAGTTCGGGCAAGGCCCATTGAAATTCTCTATGGCAGAAAGTGCGTACTCCTCTCAATTGAGTGCAGGCGGTGAGCGCCAACTTCTTGGCAATGACTTGATCCGAAGCGGAAGAAATGTGCAAGGTCATTGTGAGAATCTCAAAGCAGCTAATCGCGACGGAAGAGCTATTATGATGATAAGCACCGTGATGTGACTTTTGAAATCGGAGACCATGTCTACCTCCGCGTCTCTCAATGAAAGGTACTCATAAACCCGGTATCAAAGGGAAGCTTGCCCCTAGATCGTGGGTCCTTTCAAGATCATTAGGAAAAGCGATCTAGCCTATCAACGAGCTTCCATCCAACTTTGCAAGCGTGCCGATGTGTTTCACGTGTCACAACCATAAGTGCTTCAAGACTCTGAGCGCACTATCAACGAAGAGATTGACCTTCAGGAAGATCTCTCTTATCGTGAGCACCCGTTGCTATTCTTGAAGAAACCGGCGCAAGACTGCAACAAGTCAATCAAATTCCTGAAAGTGAAGTGGTCACACCATTCCGACCGAGAAGCTACACAGGGGCGAGGATCACCTCCGTTCTGAGTATCAGGAGTTCTTTCAGTCCTAGATCTCGGGGCGAGATCCTCTTGTAGTGGTGGAGTGTTGTAACACCACGGATGTAACTTCCCTTTTGGGCAATATATCAATTTGACCTCATCCAATTCTTGTGGGTTCTTGTCATGCTTGGCCTCTTTGGTTTGGTTATGTTGGGTTTTCTTTTCTTTGTTTTGCTCCTTTTGCCATATTGCATTTGTGCCTCTTGTCATCTTGCATTTCCTTCTTGTCATGTGATTGTGGTGTTCTCTTACATGTCATATGGTTGTGGTTTCCCTTGCATGTCATGTGGTTGCTTGCCATCCTCACTTGCATTACCATCTCCTCCTTCCTCTACTTCTTTCTTTTCAAATGCCATATATTTCCTTTCTCAATTAATGTTCATCTTCTCCTAAAAATCTTGCTTGTTGCACAAACCTCTCTGCCAATTAATCTCCTCATTTGAAGTTGTTATGGTCAGGTTCAAAAATGGCACAAGTTTGAAATATTTCCAAACTTGCATTATTTTCTACCTTTAAAAATGTCCATTACAATTTATTTAAATAGAGAATTCAGTGTGGGGATATTTTCCTTTCACTAAAAATCTTTTCTTTTCTTTCTACTTTCTTTTCTCTTCCTTTTTATTTTTAAAAGGAAAGAAGAGGCAACAGCAATGTAGCCCAGCCACTCCTCCCCCACAGGCCCCGGCCCTCCACGGCCGGCTCCCGGCCCGCCCAGCCCGGTGAGCGCGCCAGCCCTTCGCCTCCTCCTCCCTTCGCTCACCCAGCGCCCGCTCACCCCGCTGGTCCCTTCCCGTGGCAGCGCCCATTGCCGTGTGGCGCCAGTGCTCCTCACCCTTTCCCTCTCCTCTCATGGCCATGGGGACCCAGGCACCGGGAGAGCACGAGCTCGTCTCGCCACTAGCCCCTACTTATCCTCTCCTCATCGGACCGACCCTAGGGTTCCCCTCTCTCCTTGCCCGGTGGTAATCCACCAGATCGCGCCCGCTCGTTCCAGCGCATCTGGCGTGGCCTCGTCGCCCGGCGCTCTCCGGCCACCACGACCCGGCCCTTGTCCATCTCCTTCCTCGTCGTCATCTTCGTCCACGGCGTCGACTCTGAGGGGCGGATGCAAGTTCCGGCGGCATACGTACTGTCTTCCTCTCGGTCGAGTTCGGCGAGGTTGAGCTCGATCTAAATCGCCGTCGGCCCGTCTCCGTCGCCCGATTCTTTGTCCTAGGGTAAGGAGGTATACCCCTTCCTCCCTGCTCCTTCTTGTAATCGCTAGTTCTCCGTAGCGTAGGTCCGACTCGTCTTTGTCGCCGGCGTGCTCGGCGTGCTTTCGTGAGTTTAACCCGAGCGTTTGGCGGCGTATGCAGCTTCGCCCGCTCGGTTTGCCCCTTAGTCGTGGTGTTCCCCTCGTCGTGCCCTCGTGTCCAGAGGATCAGGTCACCGTGGCGCGTTGCCTCGCCCGGCATCGTCGTGTCCGTTCTGTTTGGGTCGGCCGGCCGTTTTGGTCAAAATCGCTGGCGTCTGGTTCCTGATCCCTACCCTAGCCGAGCTGGTGACTCCCGCTCTCTCACGGCGACACAGGTTGAACCCGTAGCGCCACTCCCCCTTTTGTTTTTCTGGTTTCGTTTTCTCAGTCGCCTCTCTGCTGCAGTAGTAGTAGAGCCCGAGCCTTTCTCTGTCGATCGCCGCCGCCAGCCCGGTGGTAGCAGGTGCGGGGTTCCACGAGAGACGGGTTGAATCCCCACAGGTTTTTCTCCCCTTTTAAAACCCATTTAACCTCGTCCTCTATGTGATGGGGTCCACCTGTCGACCCTCGGCCTCCCATATGCATATTTTATTTCTTTCACCCACATTTCCTTTTCCAGCATTGTACCATTTCTGTTTTAGGCAAGTCCAAATCTGGACATTTCCAAATCTGGAAATGCCAATTCATCAACTTCCTTTTAGGCAGATTTTAACTTATGCTTTGTGTTGATTTTTCTCACCCTAACATATTATATATGTTTTTGGGGTGAAAAATCCCTGTCAGTGGTGGTATTAGTTTCTGCATTTGGGCAAGTTTGTGTTCATGTCTTTTGCATCATGGTTAGGTGTTGTTTTTCTTTGGGCATATTTACTTGAATCTTGCTATGAGGTAGTTTGCACACATGCATGGCTTTGTTTCTTCATGCTGTGTTATGTAGGTTTCTCACCATTCTTGTTTTGCCCGTCATATCCAACCCGTGCATCCGTTTCGGTGATCTCTATATCGATTTCTGAAATCATCTCATCTTTCGATGGCATGCTGGTTTGCCAAGATGATGCCTGGTTTTCATTACCTTCAGGTTGCATCGCTTTGCATATCACATCCGCATATTCATGTCATGTTTTGCATCATATTGATTGTGCATTGCGTGATTTATTGTGGTTCCTTGTTTTGTTGTTGCTTTGGGTAGGCGGGAGGCGATGCGTGAGCGAGGAACTGTTGAAACGCGTTTTCGAGGATCAGGCTTTCGACAACTCGAGAACATTGCAGGCAAGATGATCATACCCGAAATCACTTCTATCTTTGCTATGCTAGTTGCTCGCTCTTTTGCTATGCCTATCTGCGATGCCTACCACTTGCTATGTCATGCCACCCATATTGCCATGTCAGCTCTAACATCCTTTCCTAGCAAACCGTTGATTGGCTATGTTACCGCTTCAGCCCTCTTATAGCGTTGTTAGTTGCGGTGAAGCTGAAGTTTGTTCCTTGTTGGAACATGGAGATGTTGTTCCTCTTTGGAACATGTTTACTTGTTGGGGATATCACAATATATATATACTGCTATGTTTAACACATCTATATACTTGGTAAAGGGTGGAAGAAGGCCTTATGCAGTGTTTTGTTCCACTCTTGCCACCTAGTTTCCGTCATACGGTGTTATGTTCCTTGATTTTGCGTTCCTTACGGTTGGGTGATTTATGGGACCCCCTTGGTTCGCTTTGAATAAGACTCCTCGGCCAAGGCCCAACATTGGTTTTACCATTTGCCACCTAAGCCTTTTCCCCGGGTTTTTGAGGCGAGGTCATCTTATTTAAACCCGGGCGGTGCTCCTCCGTTGGTCCAAACTAAACACCGTCTGGGACCATTCCTTGGCAACATGGATTCGTGGGTTCTGTCGCTTAGCTTATCCGGTGTGCCACGAGCGAGATATGTGCAGCTCCTATCGGGTTTTGACCGATGTGTGCTTTTTGGTCTTGTTTTATTCTGTCGAAATGTCTTGTAGTCCGGGTTCGAGATTGATCGGGTCTTCCGGTGAAGAATAATCCTTCGTTGACCGTGAGCTTATAATGGGCTAAGTTGGGACACCTAGCGAGGTAATATCTTTCGAAAGCCGTGCATGATTATGGCAGATGGGAATTTGTTAATGTCGGTTGTAGATAACACAAGTTGACCTCAATAAAATACATCAACGCGTGTGTTACCGTGATGGTCTCTTCTCGTGGTCGGAAGTGAACACAGTGTTGGAGTTATGTCGTAAGTAGTTAGGGATTCTTGATCTATACTAGTTTCCGACCGTGCTTTGCCTCTCTTCTCGCTCTCTTTTGCGAAGTAGCCACCATATATGCTGGTAAGCTTGCTGCAGCTCACTTTACTACTATGTCCTTCCTAGCGAATAGTCTTGATCTCGCGGGTGTGAGATTGCTGAGTCCCGTGACTCACAGATACTTCAAAACAGTTGCGAGGTTCCGATGAGGCGGTCAGATGATTCCACCGAGCTCAAGTGGGAGTTCGGCGAGGCGTGGTCGTTACTATGTGTCGTTTCAGATGATCGTAGTGGTGCCCAGTTGGGGCGATTCGAGGATCTGTGTTAGCATTGGGGTATCTTCTTTCATTTTGGTTCCGTAGTCGGACCTTGAGTGTACTCGAATGATGTATGTTTAATTTATGCTTGTGTGGCGTGGCGATTGTAAGCCAACTATGTATCTTTCCTTGATTATTACATGGGTTGTGTGAAGATTACCTCACTTGCGACATTGCTTTCAATGCGGTTATGCCTCTAAGTCGTGCCTCGACCGTGGGAGATATAAGCCGCCCGAGCGTTACAAGTTGGTTCAGCCTTCCCGACTTAAAGGGCCCCTACTGGATTGTTTCTGGCGTTGTTGAGTCTAGAATGGAAAATGTTTTGAGTCTTAGGATTATATATATGATGGATTCTTTTACTTCGGTCCTTATCGCTCTGGTGAGGTATCACGGAGTTTTGACTCTTCTCTTCTCAAATTTCACTAAAATTTTTTTAGGATCCGTGGGTATCTTGGAATCGTTAGATGGTTTTGTGGCGAAACATTGTTCTTGGTGCCTCGACATTTAGGGGTTGTGGCGGTGTCGGGAGTTGAGCTCGGGTGTTGTCGTCACAATTTTATCGTTCGATTTGGAATACAGTTTTGCGACATGAAATCTCTTTTGTGCGTTGTTGGTGAGATAACGATACCCATCTTTGGGCAGTCGAAATTGCCATGACTTGCATGGTGTTTTTGAAGGTGGGTACTTTGAGGTTTCTTGGTTATGTGTTGGGATGGATCTTTGGATCTAGGTATTGTTAGTTTGGGTGATATATTTTGTGTCCCTGTTCCTAACACAGTTATAACCAAAAGTTTGGGGATAAATTCTAGTAGCTTGGATATTCTTTGGCGGATGTATGATTTGAGATTGGGGTTCAACGTCTAGTGGTCCGCCCATTCCGGTCGATTCGATGGTGAGGCGTCTTAAAAATCCTTGGCTATGCTGATTGGGGGCGTCTTGTTAGTCTCGTGGCGTCCGCTATCGTCGTGTCCGTGTAGGCCCCCACGAACACTTTGGGAAATCTCTATCATTGTTTGTTGGCTCATTTAAAGCCAACCTTTTGTTTTGTTATGATATTGGATTGTTTCTCAGGATGTTGTTTCCAATTCTTTATCTAAGTGGCTTCTCACCTTAATGGTGTGGTGTTTAACTTTGGAATTCATTCGTTCATTCTTGTTGAATGTTTATTTGGACTATATGTTGCAATTTCTATCCGTTGATTCTACTTATCAATTTGTCTATCAAAGGACTAACGGATGTCACCCTCTTGGGATGGCTCCAAGCGTCGAATCCGGATGCAATGATGGGGATCGTAACCTCCACCTCCACCTCCCCTCCGCCTCCGGCACGGCAAGCTATTATAGCCACCAATGCCAATGCTCGGATGATTTTGCAGCTCTTGCAAACGTCTCGGGCAAGGCAATCAAAATCAAGGCAATCAAGGTCAAGGCAACAATCAGCCACACTTTGCTACTCGTGGTTTCGCTAATCGGCGAAGTCTTTGGTTTTGTGTTGAGGCAGCGGATGATTGGTTAGTGGATATCTGCAAGCACTTTGGTAAATGTGGACCGAGGACTTTGTCAAGTTTGCATCGTTTCAACTCAAATCAAGCTGCTGAGTGGTTCCACAATACAAAGATTCGGAGGGGTCGTGTCATTACAGGATGAGTTCCCGGTGATTTCGAGCTCATCACATCGAAGAGTGTTGTTGAGAACAAGCGTGAGGAGTTCCAATCTCAAGCAAGGCATTGCATCTATCAATACAATATCCAGTTCGAGTTCGCTCGTTTTGCTAAGCAAGATGTACGATGAAAGGTATGATCTATCGTTCGGTGGTGCGAGAGGATCGCAATTACCTCTTGTCTTTTTGAGCGGATAAGTATGATGATTTCTACAACATGGCACTCAAGCAAGGCGGCACAGCTCAAATCGAGGCTTCTAAGAAATCAGGGATGCGTTCAGTCCTCCTCGTCCTCTCAAGTGGCAGCCAAGCGGAAGTTTATCGCCCCCTCCTCCGTTCGTCGGCCTTACCGGGGAAGAACCGGGGGCGTGGATCTTCCCCCCAACCCAAGCTTCGAACAAGTCTAATTCTCAAGCTCCAAGGTCAAGTGCTCCTTAACCGTCCGCTCTCACGGGGTCACTTGCAACAAGTGTCGGAGAAGGGTCACTATCGAACAAGTGTTTTCAACAGGCGTCTTCCCCTCCTCCTCTTGAAATCTTCCGCAATGTGTGGTCAAGCATAATCCCGTGCAGGTGAACATGATGAATGCAGCTCAAAGGATTCTTGATGTGATCATGGGTAATCTTCGATTAATGATATTCCCCAAAGTCTTATTTGATCTTTGGTGCATCGCATTGTTTCATGTCTAGATCTTTTTTGCAAAGCATGATTTCATTTGGAAATGTTGGAAAACCCTTGGGGTTGTTTCTCCGCCTCTTCTATGAGGCTACCACAAAGTTCGGATGTTTCTATCAAGATGGGTGATTATAGACGGCTAAACCATTTTTCTTGGTGACTCGGACATTGATCTTATTCTCGGAATGGGTGGCTTTATCGGCACGCTCGGCTTGATTGTGCTGCGGGGTAATTGACTCATTCTTCTAATGATGTGATCATCTATGCCTCTCGTGATGAAACTATTGGTTGTTTTCTCTCAATGAGAAGGGAATTGAATGCCATCTCTCGATTCGATCGTTTGTAGTACCAAGATGTCTTTCGGAAGAGCTTCGGGTATGCCTCCTCATCGGCCGTTGAGTTCGTTATCGATCTTGAGCACGCCTGAACCGTTTATGGCGCCATACAAGCTTGGACCTGATGAGTGAGGGAATTGAAGAAGCATTTCGATGAACAAGAGCGTCGGTTTGATCGGACCGAGTTCATCTCCTTGGGGTTGTGGTGTTCTTTTGTCCGGAAGGATGGCTCCGACCGACTTTGTGTCGATTACCGTCCATTGAATAAGAAGGCAATCAAGAACAAGTATCCACTTCCCAACATCAATGAGCTTTTGAGCAACTCAAAGGTGCTCGGTGTTCTCTAAGCTTGACCTTCGTATGGGGTATCATCGATTCGCATTGTGAACAAGATATTCCCAAGCGCATTGAACAAGCTTTGGTTCTTATGAATATCTGTCATGTCTTTCGGCCTCGTCAATGCTCCTCGACTTTCTCTGGATGATGAACTTCATATTCAATCCCTACACCAATGAATTCGTCTTGGTCTATCTTGATGATATCTTGGTCTTCTCCAAGAATAAGAAGGATCATGCCAAACATTTGCGATTGGTGCTAGACAAGCTCAGTATCAATTCTATGAAGTTCTCCAAATGTGAATTCTGCTTGATGAAGTGCTTTATCTTGGTCATATCATCTCTGCCAAGGGCATGCTGTTGATCGAGAAGGTGTCCGCAATTGTGAATTGGGAACCTCCTCGAATGTCAAGCAGCTCCAGACTTTCTTGGTCTTCAAGCTATTGCGAAGATTCGTTGAGAACTTCTCCAAGATTGAAGCCTCTTTCCAACCTTCTCGAAGCATGTAAGTATTCGGTCTCCCAGTGTGGCGTTGCTTTCAAGACTCTCAAAGAAAACTCGTCCAGCTCTGTACTCCTCTGATGAATCCAAGCCTTATGAAGTTTTACGTGATGCTTCTCTTCAAGGTCTCGGTCTGTGTTAATGCAAGAGAGAGTTGTGGCTTATACCTCTGTTGAAGCCCAGAGAAGAACTACCCCCTCACGATCTTGAGTTGGCGGCATTGTTCATGCATTGATTACGTGGAGACATCTCTTGTTGGGAAGGAAAGTGGACATTTTCCGATCACAAGAGTCTCAAGTACATCTTCACTCAGCCTAACCTCAACCTCGGCACTCGATGGGTGAAATGATTCAAGAGTACAACCCAAGTATTAGTATACTCGGCAAAGCCAATGTCATTGAGCGCTTTGAGCGGAAAGCTTCTTCGATCTAATCCTCAAGCCCTTTCGCGGATCTCGTGAATCTTTCCATGCTGAATCTTCAAGTTGTTCCTCAAGGCTTTCTTGCCAACCTCATAGTCTCTCCTACTTTGGAAGATCAGATTCGTGAGGCTCAACCGGATACCATGGTGAAGAAAGTGAAGCGTGGTATTGACAAGGGCATTTCAAGTACAAGTGCTTCCATGTTGATGACAAAGACACTCTTCTTTGAGGACGGATTATGGTTCCTAAGGGTGATCGAGAAAAGTCATTATGAGCAGGGCTCACAATTGCTTCTATCCATCCATCTGGAAATGCGAAGATGTACCATGACCTCAAGCAGTCATATTGGTGGACTCGAATGAGGCGAGAAATTGCTCAATTCGTGAATGAGTGTGATGTCTGCGAAGAGTGAAAGAGAACACCAAAGACCAGCTGGTCTCCTTCAACCTCTTGCTATTCCTGAATGGAAGTTTGATCATATTGAAATGGACTTCGTGGTGGCTTTCCAAAGTCCAAGCGTGGAAATGATGCTATCTTCGTTGTCATTGACAAGCTTACTAAAGTGGCTCATTTTCTTCCTATCAAAGAATCCATCACGCAGCTCGGTTGGCGAGCTATACACCTCGAGGATTGTCTCCTTGCGGCATTCCACAAGTGATCTCTTGGACCGTGGCACATCTTTACCTCCAAGTTGGTTCTTTTAAAGGCCATGGGCACCAAATTCGTTTAGCACTTTCCATCCTCAAACAAGTG
>JAHIAM010016251.1:0-22807 GCA_021605205.1 Aegilops longissima
TCGAATTCGTCGGGGTATCCAATACCTAGTTCAATCTTTCTTGGAAGTCTCTTTACTTTCGTAATACATCATCTCCGCTAACTCATTAGTTGTAATGCTTGCAAGGCTTAGTGATGTGTTAGGAAGGCGAGAGATACCTCTCCAGCAATCGGATGACAAATCCTAATCTAAAATCCCAACCCAACATCGCCTTTGGAGACACCTAGTACTCCTTTATAATCACCCGATTCCGTTGTGACGTTTGGTAGTACCAAAGTGTTCCTCCGGTAGCGGAGTTGCATAATCTCATAGTTATAGGAACATGATAAGTCATGGATAAAAGCAATAGCAACATACTAAGCGATCGGTGCTAAGCTAATGGAATGGGTCATGTCAATCAGATCATTCAACCAATGATGTGACCTTGTTAATCAAATGACAACTCCTTTGTCTATGGTTAGGAAACATAACCATCTTTGATTAACAAGCTAGTCTAATAGAGGCATACTAGTGACACTCTGTTTGTCTATGTATTCACACATGTATTATGTTTCGGTTAATACAATTCTAGCATGAATAATAAACATTTATCATGAAATAAGAAATAAATAATAACTTTATTATTGCCTCTAGGGCATATTTCCTTGAAAAGGTGTATAACATGTGGATCTGTTAGGCGTTGTGTTGATGCTCCATAGTACAAGGTAGCTCCTCTACCCAACAACCCGGAGTTACTTTGTAAGGGGACCAAGAGCAGGTTTGATGCCCTTCAAGATCTCTTGATTAGCTCTCACTTGACCATTAGATTGAGGTGAGCACAGCGAAACATCAAGCCGGATATGTTACGGTTAATAGAACTCTTCCATGGCACCTTGGAAAGATTAGTACCATTATCGGTTATGATCTTGTGTGGAAAAACAAAATGAAAGATCACCTTTTCATTAGCGAACAGCCGTGGCTGCATCACACTTCTTGACCGCTCTGCCTCCACCCACTTTATGAATTTATCCACGCCACCAAGAGGTGTGTCTTTTATCTTTAGACCTCTTGAAAGGTCCACCATTCAAGCCCCAATTGCAAATGGCCAAGTAATTGGAATCATCCGCAACTCTTGAGCGGCACATGAGCTCGTCGTGAGAATTTTGACATCGTCACATTCTTGACCAGATCCTCCGCATCGGCATGGCCGTCGTGAATAGAAACCATATGGAAAGCCTTGGCCAAGATTTTGAACCGGCATGATGACCACAATCTCTGCATGGATCTCACGAAGTATCTCGACCCTCATGAGGCGCACACAACGTTAAATGCCCGTAACATTGCGGTGATGCAATTCGCCATGAACAATTGTCATAGATTTGGAGCCTACGATGATTTGTCTTGCCAAGGTCTCATCCTCGAGGCAACTCTCCTGTGTCATATAGGCCAAATATGGGATTGTCCAATCTGGATAAGCGTGGAGAGCTGCCACAGTGTGCCTCCAAGTGCAGCCTTGCTAGTTCTTCCTCTATAGGCACTTTGTGGAAGGGTTATGCAAAACATCAAGAAAGGTGTTAGGCGGCACCGCTTCTTTGAGACCCGTAGAAGCATCAACCGCCTCATTTTCCTCCGATCAATGTGCTCCACTTGATAACCTTTGAAGTGTCCGACCACGCATCAACTTCATGACGATAAGCCGCCATAAGGGATCCTTGGAGTCGCGTGCACGACACTGTTGAGCTCGAGTCGGAATCACCCAAGCACCTTACGCTCAAATTCATCTCTTTGTGTCGGAACCATGAAGTAAGGCCTCGTACTCAGCTGCGTTGTTAGTGCGAGAAACATAAGCGGGCGCATAACAAAATTTGTCACCTCGGGGGAAGTTAAAACAACTCCAGCCCGAGCCTTCAACTACTGGACCCATCAAGTGAATAGTCCAATATGTGTTATCTGGCCGCCTCGGTCTGCAACTCTGTCCAATCATTGATAAAGTCCACGGGGCTTGAGACTTGATAGCGATCGAGGCATGTATTTCAAACCATGGGGTCCAAGCTCAATGGCCCACTTGGCGACTAAATCACGTGGCCTCTCTATTTAATATGATATCTCTAAGGGGCAGAGCTTACCACAGTGATAGGATGACCTTGGAAATCTTTGCTTGATTTCCGACTTGCCATAAACACTCTGTAAACAAGTTTACGCCAATGTGGATACCTTTGCTTGGACTCAATGAGCACCTCGATGTAGTAAACGCCGTTGAATGGATGCTCCTTGCCGACCTCCTTGCGCTCCACCATGATGGCCTGCTGCGGCTAGGCGTTAGCAGCCACATATAACAGCAATGGCTCTCTATCAGCAGGGAGCCAGGACCGCGGCTCGAGACAATTGTCTCTTTAAATCCTCAAAAGCGCATGCAATGACATCCTCGAGACAAAAGCATCTGTTTTCTTCATCATCTAATATAGCGGCAGACCTTCTCACCTAACGACTTATAGATCGGCTTAAAAGCGGCAACCCGACCGCTGAGTTGTTGAACATCATTGATGCCGCCGGTTTGGCCAAGGAGGTGCTTCGCCTTGATCTTCTCGGGTTAGCTTCAATGCCTCTGTTTGAGACGAAACCGAGCTTGCTGCGGTACACAAACACACACTTATGCAGGTTAAGCATCATCTTATAAACCGGAGATTATCAAGGTCTCCTATAATCAGATATCAAGGTTTCCTTCTCCTGGACTTCACCGATGTCATCCACATAAGCGTGAACATTGCGCCCAATTTGGTTGGAGACGTTTGTACACATCTCGATAAGTCGCTTGGGCACTCTTGAGCCCAAATGGCATAGATACATAGCGAAGGCTCCAAAAGGAGTGATGAAGCCGTCTTCTCCTGGTCCTAAGCGCCATTTGACTGATGATAGCAGAGTAAGCATCCAAAAGCTCAATGCTCGCAACCGCTGTAGCATCGATGATTTGATCAATACGGGGAGGGCAAAGGATCACGGACAAGCCTTATTTAAGTCCGTGTAATCTACACACATCCGCCAAGTGCCGTTCTTCTTGAGTACCGCACGGGTTAGCCAACCACTCGGGTGAAAACTTCCACAATGAACCCAGCCGCTAAGAGCAGGCGACCTCTTCCCCAATAGCTTGCGTCTTTCCTCATTGAACCGTCGAAGAAATTGCTTGACGGCTATACTTTGGATCAATATTAAGAGTGTGCTCGTGAGTTCTCTCGGGACAAGCGACATGTCGAAGGTTTCCATGCAAAGATGTCCGGTTCTCACGGATGAACTTCGATGAGCGCTTTCCTATTTAGGATCAAGTTGGCGATCTTGGCTGCTTGGAAGAGTCGCTGGAGTAAAGTCAACAAGCTTTGTTTTGACGATTTAAACTTCAAGCCGGGTCATGCTCTGTAGTTGGTTTCTTTAAAGAGGTCATATCCGCGGTCAACATTATTTTGATAAAACTTCAGCTCCTCATTGCACAAAGACTCGGCATAAGCCGCCGCCTTCTTCACACTCCAAGGCTACCTTTCGACTCCCATGCAGTGATGGTGCCCTTGTGACCCGACATCTTGAGCTGCGAGATAAACATAACAGGTTGTGCCATGAACTTGGCATAAGCGGCCGTCAAACGAGCATAATCGGGCTCTTGATTTTGACTACCTCAAGCGTCAATTTCTCAGCCTGGAATCATATTCATCTCAAGGCCACTGAGTTCAATCTTGCCAAGCCAGTAGCTGACTTACGAGCACCACTCCATGAAAGGCGAGTGTTGGGCGTCCTTAAATCCTTGTCGTCAAACCCATGCGTCGAAAGGTCTCGTAATAGAGGATGTTGATCTGCTACCTCCGTCCATGAGTACCTTGGTAAACTTATATCCACCGACTGGCGCCACCACCAAGGCTAAGCGGCCGGATTATCAACCGGGCGGGTGATCTTCTGCTCCATATAATGGGCTGCTCGACCACCTCAAATAACGAGAACGCGGCTCAAGCGAAATTCACGGCCCTCTTATGAACCTTCAGTCACGTTTGCACAAATTAGTGGTGAACACATGGTCGCCCACCATTCAGTGCTTTGGGTGGCTTTGATAACTTTGGCCTTGCTCTTGCTTCCCCTTGACCAGTGCTCTTTGTGATTATAGCCGCCTTGACTTCCTGAAGCGAACGAACCGCGCCGGGCCATGAAAGCCGCCCGGCCCTGAACGCCGCCCGATCCAGATTACCATCAAACATGTTGGAATTCTTGAAAGCCTTCATGATCGCACAATCTTTCCATAAGTGGGTGGCGGGTCGTTCCGAGTCGTGTCTCGGGCAAGGCTCGATGAAGTTGCTCAAGAGATGGGCTGACCGCCGGATCGAGGGTGGTTTTCCTTCGTCTCGATTGTTACCACTGCATTAGCATTGGCCACAAACTTGGGTTACCCTCGTCTTCGCTTGTTGCCTCCTTGATTTGCGGGTTATCTGCTGACCCTTTCCATTGCGTTCTTTTCCCTTCCTGTCTTTTCCTCATTAGGCGCGGGATGCTTGGTACTATCAAAATCGGCGTGTTGACTAAAGCCGATATCAGCGTACCCATATCATTGCAATCACGCAAGGCGCCCGTTTCCCTCGGTGCTCAAAGCGGCAATTCTTCTCAACATGAGGACTGACCGACATCCATCTTACGGACGAATGTATTATTTCCTTGACCGGCGCACCTAATGAGTTGTGCATTCACCCTTCTCCACCTTACAATTGGTCAAGTCCACAATTGACATAGCGCTTGCAAGTGTCCTTGAAGTTACGGATAAGCCGGACCTTTAGCTCCGTCCATGAGCTAATGGAATTGGGCGGCAAACCCTTTAACCAAGACCATTCTTCGTCTAACATCATGGTGAAGTACTTAGCCATTGCTGCGTCGGCGACCTCCGTAGCTCCATGGCCATCTTGTAACTTCGATCCATGCCCGGGCTGTAAGTCGGCCGTGTAATTCGGCACCTTCGAGGTCCCTTGAAGTCCTTGGCGGCGTACATCCATGAGCGGCACAAACAAGAACACCCGGTTCTAGTAGCCCTCCTGCTCCAATAGAAGTCGTCGGATACTCGGGAGATCTTGATGAGCCTTCTTTGAGCCTTCGTACCCCTGGCTTCCTCTGGCGTATTCGGTCTTACCTCAGGTTATAGTCACCGGGCTGGATTACGATCTTTGGGCATTGCTTGACAAAGCTGACTCCATGTACTGTGTAACTTTCGGACTCGGTTTTGGGTGCTGCCAAGCGGAGGTTGAATGAATCATGTCATTGGTGAATAGGTCTCTTCTTGCGCGAGCGTCTGAATAAGTTCTCGATCCTTGGGTCTCCAGCTGTCGGATCATCACCGTCCTTGGAGGCCAAGCGCCGATCTGTGATTAAGTTTTCCATGGGGTTGGAAAAGTGACCCAGTGGTATTGGTACATAGCGGGTGGGGCCATACTCCCATGGTGGTGCCATCTCTAAGTGAGCGTCCTCCGCTCATTGTTGTGACTGATTTGCCTCGGGCGGGTTGCTGGGCGGAACAGGGTGTAGCGAAAAGGTTAGGTCATAAACGGAGAGCAAGCAGGATTGAGTTTCTGGTGCCTCCTTCTCATTACCTCATTAGATGCGTTGAGGCTCATATTAAGTGGAAAGCCTCATTGGACCTGCTGCCCGTGCATCTAAGCCGCTGGATTCTAGCTAACTTTGGTGTCCTCGGCTTCCAAGGCCTCCTTGGCTCGAGCTATCGCTTCACGCTTTTGCCACCTCGCGTTATGCTCATCTTGATTTGGAATAACCGTGGCGGTTAACGATTAAGTAAGCTTATCCATGAGATCCATTAGTATCGAGCGGCGGGGGCCTCTGCCCGGCGCTCGATCGACGTTATTGTTGTTGCCCGTTGAGTTTTGGCGGCTTGAGTCCCGACCATGAAGACTCCCGACTTGGCGGCTCATGGGGTCCGGAATCTTGGAGCCATCGGAACAGCCCCAACACGCCATCTTGTACTTGATATAATGAATCATTGAACGGCAGGACGAATCATCATCAGGGTGTTGGGGAGCGTAGTAATTTCAAAAATTTCCTCGCACCGCAAGATCATGGTGATGCATAGCGAGAGGAGAGTGTTGTCTCGTACCCTCGTGAACCCGAAAGCGAGCGTTATAACAACGCGGTTGATGTAGTCATCGTCTTCACGATCCGACCGATCCAAGCACCGAGCGTCACGGCACCTCCGAGTTCTGCACATTCAGCTCGATGGCGATCCCGGACTCGATCCAGCAAAGTGTCGGGGATGAGTTCCGTCGACCTGACGGCGTGGTGGCGATGATGATGCTCCACCGGCGCGAGCCGCCTAAGCTCGTGACGATATGACTTCTCCGGCGCGGGGCCGCCTAAGCTCATGACGATATGACGAAGTGGAATATGGTGGAAGGGGCACCGCTGCGGCTAGAGCGATCCGTAGATCAACTTGTGTGTCCATGGGGTGCCCCCTGCCCCGTATATAAAGGAGTGGAGGAGGAGGCGGCCTCTCTATAGGCGCGCCCTAGGGAGTCCTACCCCACGGGAGTAGGATTCCCCTTTCCTTCAACTAGGAACCCTTCCATGTAGTAGGAGTAGGAGAGAAGAAGGGAAGGGAAAGGAGAAGGAAGGAAGGTGCGCCCCTCCCTAGTCAATTCGGACTAGGCCAAGGAGAGGGTCCGGCCTGCCTAGGCAGCCCCTCTCTCTCCTTTCCCGTAGGGCCCAATAAGGCCCAATACTTCTCCCGGCGAATTCTGTAACTCTCGGTACTCGAAAAATACCGAATCACTCAGAACCTTTCCGAACTCGAATATAGTCGTCAATATATCGATCTTTACGTCTCGACCATTTAGATACTCCTCGTCATGTCCCGATCTCATCCGGGACTCGAACTCCTTCGGTACATCAAAACTCATAAACTCATAATATAAGCATCATGAAACCTTAAGCGTGCGGAACCTACGGGTTCGAGAACTATGTAGACATGACCTAGAACTATTCTTGGTCAATAACCAATAAGCGGAACCTGGATGCCCATATTGGCTCCTACATATTCTCTGAAGATCTTTATCGGTCAAACCGCATAACAACATACGTTGTTCCTTTGTCATCGGTATGTTACTTGCCGAGATTCGATCGTCGGTATCAATACCTAGTTCAATCTCGTTACCGGCAAGTCTCTTTACTCGTTCCGTAATGCATCATCTCATAACTAACTCATTGGTTACAATGCTTGCAAGGCTTATAATGATGTGCATTACCGAGAAGGCCAGAGATACCTCTCCGACAATCGGAGTGACAAAACCTAATCTCGAAATCGCCAACCCAACATGTACCTTTGGAGACACCTGTAGTACTCCTTTATAATCACCCGATTCGTTGTGACGTTTGGTAGTACCAAAGTGTTCCTCCGATGTAGCAGGAGTTGCATAATCTCATAGTTATAGGAACATGTATAAGTCATGGATAAAAGCAATAGCAACATACTAAGCGATCGGGTGCTAAGCTAATGGAATGGGTCATATCAATCAGATCATTCAACTAATGATGTGACCTTGTTAATCAAATGACAACTCCTTTGTCTATGGTTAGGAAACTTAACCATCTTTGATTAACAAGCTAGTCTAATAGAGGCATACTAGTGACACTCTGTTTGTCTATGTATTCACACATGTATTATGTTTCAGTTAATACAATTCTAGCATGAATAATAAACATTTATCATGATATAAGGAAATAAATAATAACTTTATTATTGCCTCTAGGGCATATTTCCTTGAGTCTCCCACTTGCACTAGAGTCAATAATCTAGTTCACATCGCCATGTGATTTAACATCAATAGTTCACATCTATATGTGGTTAACACCCATAATTCACATCGACATGTGACCAACACCCAAAGGGTTTACTAGAGTCGATAATCTAGTTCACATCGCTATGTGATTAACACCCAAAGAGTACTAAGGTGTGATCATGTTTTGCTTGTGAGATAATTTTAGTCTCAGGTCTGTCACATTCGAGCCGTAAGTATTTACAAATTTCTATGTCTACAATGCTGCTGCGGAGCTACTCTAGCTAATTGCTCCCACTTTCAATATGTATCCAGTTGAGACTCGAGTCATCTAGATTAGTGTTAAAACTTGCATCGGCGTAACCCTTTACGGCGAACCCTTTTCACTTCCATAATCGAAACATATCCTTATTCTACTAAGGATAATTTTGACCGATGTCCATTGATCTACTCCTAGATCACTATTGCACTCCTTGCCAAGCTTAGTGGTAGGGTATGCAATAGATCAGTACACACATGACATACTTTATAGAACCTATGGCTGATGCATAGGAATGACTTTCATTCTCTTTCTATCTTACTGCGTGGTCGGGTTTTGAGTCTTACTCAATCTCACACCTTGTAACACAGGCAAGAACTCTTTCTTTGACTGTTCCATTTTGAACTACTTCAAAATCTTGTCAAGGTATGTATTCATTGAAAAACTTATCAAGCGTCTTGATCTATCTCTATAGATCTTGATGCTCAATATATAACAACTTCACGAGGTCCTTCTTTGAAAAACTCCTTTCAAATACTCCTTTATGCTTTGCAGAATAATTCTACATTATTTCCGATCAACAATATGTCATTCACATATACTTATCGAAATGTTGTAGTGCTCCACTCACTTTCTTGTAAATCGAGGCTTCACATGAAGTCTGTATAAAACTATATCTTTGATCACACTATCAAGCGTTTATTCAACTCGAGATGCTTGCAGTCCATAGATGGATCATTTGGAGCTTGCACATTTGTTAGCTCCTTTAGGATTGACAAAACCTTCTGGTTGCATCATATACAACTCTTCTTTAATAAATCCATTAAAGAATGTAGTTTTGACATCCATTTGCGATTTCATAAAATGTGGCGATTGCTAACATGATTGAGACAGACATAAGCATCGCTTCTGATTGAGTAAATCTCATTGTAGTCAACACCTTGAACTTGTCGAAAACCTTTTTGCGACAAGTCGAGCTTTGTAGATAGTAATACTACTATCGACATCTGTCTTCCTCTTGAAGATCCATTTATATAATATGGCTTGCCGATCATCGAGCAACTCCATCAAAGTCCACACTTTGTTCTCATATATGGATCCCATCTCAGATTTCATGGTCTCAAACCATTTCGCGGAATCTGGGCTCATCATCGCTTCCTCATAGTTAGTAGGTTCATCATGGTCTAGTAACATGACTTCTAGAATAGGATTACCGTACCACTCAGTGCGGATCTTACTCTGGAAGACCTACGAGGTTTGGTAACAACTTGATCTGAAGTTTCATGATCATCATCATTAACTTCCTCACTAATTGGTGTAGGAATCTTTGGAACTGATTCTGTGATGAACTACTTTCCAATAAGGGAGAAGGTACAATTACCTCATCAAGTTCTACTTTCCTCCCACTCACTTCTTTCGAGAGAAACTTCTTCTCTAGAAAGGATCCATCTTAACAACAAATATCTTGCTTTGGATCTGTGATAGAAGGTGTACCCAATAGTTACCTTTGGGTATTCTATGAAGGCGCATTTCTCCGATTTGGGTTCGAGCTTATCGGTGAAAACTTTTCACATAAGCATCACAACTCAAACTTTAAAAGCGACAGCTTAGGTTTCTTGTTAAACCATAGTTCATACGGTGTCATCTCAGCAGTTTAGATGGTGCCCTATTAAGCGTGAATGCAGCTGTCTCTAATGCATAACCCCAAAGCGATAGTGGTAAATCGGTAAGATACATCATAGATCGCACCATATCAAAATAAAATGCAGTTCTGACGTTCGGACACACCATAATGTTGTGGTGTTCCGGTGGCGTGAGCTGTGAAACTATTCCACATTGTTTTCATTGAAGACCAAACTCGTAACTCAAATATTCATCTCCACGATCAGATCGCGAAACTTTATTTTCTTGTTGCGATGATTTTCCACTTCACTCTGAAATTCTTTGAACCTTTCAACTATTTCAGACTTATGTTTCATCAAGTAGATATACCCATATCTACTCAAATCATCTTGTGAAGGTCGAGAAAATAACGATACTTGCCACGAGCATCAACATTCATTGGATCGCATACATCGGTATGTATTATTTCCAATAAGTCAGTAGCTTGTTCCATTGTTCGAAGAAGCGGAGTTTTAGTCATCTTGCCCAAAAGGCACGGTTACGCAAGCATCAAATGATTCATAATCAAGTGATTCCAAAAGTCCATCGAGGATGGAGTTTTCTTCATCGCTTTACACCAATATGACCTAAGCGGCAGTGCCACAAATAAGTTGCACTATCATTATTAACTTTGCATCTTTTGGTTTCAATATTATGAATATGTGTATCACTATGATCGAGATCCAATGAACCATTTTCATTGGGTGTGTAACCATATAAGGTTTTATTCATGTAAGCAGAACAACAATTTATTCTCTTACTTAAATGAATAACCGTATTGCAATAAACATGATCAAATCATATTTATGCTCAATAAGCCAAATAACATTTATTTAGGTTTAACACTAATCCCGAAAATATAGGGAGTGTGCGATGATGATCATATCAATCTTGGAACTACTTCCAACACTCATCGTCACTTCCCCTTCAACTAGTCTCATTCATTCTGCAACTCCTGTTTGAGTTACTAATCTTAGCGAACCAGTATCAAATACTCGAGGGCTACTACGAACACTAGTAAAATACACATCAATAATCTGTATATCAAATATACCTTTGTTCACTTTGCCATCCTTCTTATCCACCAAATACTTGGGGTAGTTCGCTTCGGTGACCAGTTCCATTGTAGCAAAAGCACTTAGTCTCGGGCTTAGGTCCAGACTTGGGCTTCTTCACTCGAGTAACAACTTGCTTGCGTTCTTCTTGAAGTTCTCCTTCTTCCCTTTGCCCTTTTCCTTGAGACTAGTGGTCTTGTCAACCATCAACACTTGATGTTTTCTTGATTTCTACCTTCGCCGATTTTAGCATCGCGAAGAGCTTGGGAATTATTTTCGTCATCCCTTGCATACTATAGTTCATCACGAAGTTCTAGTAACTTAGTGATGGTGACTAGAAAATTCTGTCAATCACTATCTTATCGGAAGATTAACTCCCACTTGATTCAAGCGATTGAAGTACCCGGACAATCTGAGCACATGCTCACTAGTTGGTGATTCTCCTCCATCTTTTAGCTATAGAACTTGTTGGAGACTTCATATCTCTCAACTCGGGTATTTGCTTGAAATATTAACTTCAACTCTGGAACATCTCATATGGTCCATGGCGTTCAAAACGTCTTTGAAGTCCCGATTCTAAGCCGTTTAAGCATGGTGCACTAAACTATCAAGTAGTCATCATATTGAGCTAGCCAAGCGTTCATAACGTCGCATCTGCTCCTGCAATAGGTTGCATCACCTAGCGGTGCATCAAGGACATAATTCTTACGTGCAGCAATGAGGATAAACCTCGGATCACGGATCCAATCCATAATATTGCTACTAACATTTTTCAATACAATTTTCTCTAGGAACACATATAAAAAAACATAGGGAAGCAACAACGCGAGCTATTGATCTACAACATAATTTGCAAAATACTACCAGGACTAAGTTCATGATAAATTAAAGTTCAATTAATCATATTACTTAAGAACTCCCACTTAGACAGACATCTCTCTAGTCATCTAAGTGATCACGTGATCCAAATCAACTAAACCATAACCGATCATCACGTGAGATGGAGTAGTTTCAATGGTGAACATCTTATGTTGATCATATCTACTATATGATTCACGCTCGACCTTTCGGTCTCCGTGTTCGAGGCCATATCTGCATATGCTAGGCTCGTCAAGTATAACCTGAGTATTCTGCGTGTGCAAAACTGGCTTGCACCCGTTGTAGATGGACGTAGAGCTTATCACACCCGATCATCACGTGGTGTCTCGACACGACGAACTTTGCAGCAGTGCATACTCAGGGAGAACACTACTTGATAATTTTAGTGAGAGATCATCTTATAATGCTACCGTCAATCAAAGCAAGAACAAGATGCATAAAGGATAAACATCACATGCAATCAATATAAGTGATATGATATGGCCATCATCATCTTGTGCTTTGATCTCCATCTCCAAAGCATCGTCATGATTTCCATCGTCATCGCATGACACCATGATCTCCATCATCTTGATCTATATCGTAGCATCACATTGTCGTCTCGTCAACTATTGCTCTTGCAACTATTGCTATCACATAGTGATAAAGTAAAAGCAATTATTTGGCGCTTGCATCTTATGCAATAAAGAGACAACCATAATACGCCGATTGCCGATAACTTCAACAAAACATGATCATCTCATACAACAACTTATATCATCACGTCTTGACCATATCACATCACAACATGCCTGCAAAAACAAGTTAGGCGTCCTCTACTTTGTTGTTGCAAGTTTTACGTTGCTACGGGCTGAGCAAGAACCGTTCTTATCGCATCAAGACCACAGCGATACTTCGTCAAATAGACTCCGTTTAACCTTCTCAAGGACGGGCGTCTTCAGTTCAACTAAATTGAAGGAAATATGCCCTAGAGGCAATAATAAAGTTATTATTTATTTCCTTATATCATGATAAATGTTTATTATTCATGCTAGAATTGTATTAACGGAAACATAATACATGTGTGAATATATAGACAAGCAGTATGTCACTAGTATGCCTCTACTTGACTAGCTTGTTAATCAAAGATGGTTATGTTTCCTAACCATGAACAAGGAGTTGTTATTTGATTAACAAGGTCACATCATTAGTTGAATGATCTGATTGACATGACCCATTCCGTTAGCTTAACACTTGATCGTTTAGTATGTTAATGCTTTCTTCATGACCCATACATGTTCCTATAACTATGAGATTATGCAACTCCGTTTACGGAGGAACACTTTAGGTACTACCAAGCGTCTGGCGTGCTGGGTGATTATAAAGGAGTACTACAGGTGTCTCCAAAGGTACTTGTTGGGTTGGCGTATTTGAGATTAGGTTTTGTCCTCCGATTGTCGGAGAGGTATCTCTAGGCCTTCTCGGTAATACACATCACTTAAGCCTTGCAAGCATTACAACTAATGAGTTAGTTGTGAGATGATGTATTACGGAGCGAGTAAAGAGACTTACGATAGCGAGATTGAACTAGGTATTGGATACGGCGATCGAATCTCGGGTAAGTATTATACCGATGACAAAGGGAACAACGTATGTCGTTATGCGGTTTGACCGATAAAGATCTTCGTAGAATATGTAGGAACCAATATGGGCATCCAGGTTCCGCTATTGGTTATTGACGAGAATGGTTCTAGGTCATGTCTACATAGTTCTCGAACCCGTAAGTCCTTGCAACAACGTTTGATGACAGTTCATTATGAGTTTATAAGTATTGATGCACGAAGGTTGTTGAGTCCGGATGTGATCACGGACATGGCGAGAGTCTCGAAATGGTCGAGACATAAAGATTGATATATTGGAAGCCTACATTTGGACTTGGAAGTGTTCGGGTGAAATCGGGATTTTTAGGAATGCAGGGAGGTTACGGAACCCCGGAAGTATATGGGCCTTAATGGGCCATGGGAGAAAGAGGAAGGGCAGGCCAAGGTGGGCTGCGCCCCCTCCCCTCTAGTCCGAATAGGACAAGGGAGAGGCGGCGGCCTTCCTCTTCCCCTCCTCAATCCTAGTCCAACTAGGAGAGGGGAGTCCTACTCGGTGGGAGTAGGACTCCTCCTGTCGCGCCTCCCCTGGGCGGCCACCTCCCCTTGGCTCCTTTATATCTGAGGCGGGGGCACCCCATGACACACAAGTTGATCTCGGATCTTTCCTTAGCCGTGTCGGTGCCCCTTCCACCATATTCCGCCGGTCATATCGTCGCGGAGCTTAAGCGAAGCCTGCGCGGAGAAGTCATATCGTCGCGGAGCTTAAGCGAAGCCCTGCGTCAGTGGAGCATCAACATCGTCCTGCGCCGTCGTCTTGTGGAACTCATCCCGACACTTTGCTGGATCGGAGTTCGGGGATCGTCATCGAGCTGAGCGTGTGCAGAACTTCGGAGGTGCCGTCGTTCGGTGCTTGGATCGGTCGGATCGTGAAGGCGTCGACTACATCAACAGCGTTGTTATAGCGCTTCGCTTTCGGTCTCACAGTGCGTGGGCGGACCTCTCCCTCTCGTTGCTATGCCATCACCATGGTCTTGCGTGATCGTAGGAAAATTTTTGAAATTACTCGTTCCCCAGCGGTGGCATCGAGCCTGGTTTTATCGTTGATGTCATGTGCAGTAGAACACAAGTGAGTTGTGGGCGATACAAGTCATACTGCCTACCAGCATGTCATACTTTGGTTCAGCGGTATTGTGAGATGAAGCGGCCGGACCGACATTACAGCGTGCGCTTCTGGCGAGACTGGTTTCACCGCTCCGAGCACTTTCGTTGCTTAAAGGTGACCGGCGGGTGTCTGTCTCTCTCACTTTAGTTGAATCGAGTGTGGCTCGCCCGGTCCTTGAGAAGGTTAAAAGCGGAGTCTATTTGACAAATATCGTTGTGGTTTTGATGCGTGGTAAGCGGTTCTTGCTCAGCCCGTAGCAGCCACGTAAAACTTGCAACAACAAAGTAGAGGGCGTCTAACTTGTTTTGCAGGGCATGTTGTGATGTGATATGGTCAAGGCGTGATGCTATATTTTATTGTATGAGATGATCATGTTTTGTAACGAGTTATCGGCAAGCTGGCGAGGAGCCATATGGTTGTCGCTTTATTGTATGAAATGCAAGCGCCATGTAATTGCTTTACTTTATCACTAAGGAGTAGCGATAGTCGTAGAAGCAATAGTTGGCGAGGCGACAACGATGCTCGATGGAGATCAAGGTGTCGGCGCGGTGGCGATGGTGATCATGGCGGTGCTTGGCGATGGAATCACAAGCACAAGATGATGATGACCATATCATATCACTTATATTGATTGCATGTGATGTTTATCCTTTATGCATCTTATCTTGCTTTGATTGGCGGTAGCATTATAAGATGATCTCTCACTAAAATTATCAAGAAGTGTTCTCCACAGTATGCACCGTTGCCAAAGTTCTTAGTCTTTGAGACACCACGTGATGATCGGGTGTGATAGGCTCTCGTTCAAATACAGCGGGTGCAAAACAGTTGCTTGCGCGGAATACTCGAGTTAAACTTGGCGAGCCTAGCATATAACAGATATGGCCTCGGAACACGGAGACCGAAAGGTCGGCGTGAATCATATAGTAGATATGATCAACATAGTGATGTTCACCATTGAAACTACTCCATCTCACGTGATGATGGGACATGGTTTAGTTGATTTGGATCACGTGATCACTTAGATGACTAGAGATGTCTGTCTAAGTGGGAGTTTTTAATATGATTAATTAAACTTAAATTTATCATGAACTTAGTACTGATAGTATTTTGCTTGTCTATGTTTAATGTAGATAGATGGCTCGTCTTTGTTGTTCCGTTGAATTTTAATCGTTCCTTGAAAGCAAAGTTGAAAGATGATGGTAGCAATTACGGACTGGGTCCGTAACGAGATTATCCTCATTGCTGCCTGAAAAATTACGTCTGGAAGCACATTGGGTAGCGAGCCTGCTGCGGATCTTGAGCGAAGTTGTGAGCGTCGGCAAAGCGGTGATGACTACTCTATAGTTCGGTGTGCCATGCTACGGCTTAGAACCGGGTCTTCAACGGCGTTTTGAGCGTCATGGAGCATATGAGATGTTCAGGAGTTGAAGTTAATATTTCAAGCAAATGCCGGATTGAGAGATATGAAGTCTCCAATAAGTTCTATAGCTGCAAGATGGAGGAGAATAGTTACATCGGTGAGCACATACTCAAAATATGCAGGTATAACAATCACTTAATTCAGCTGGGAGTTAATCTTCCGGATGATAGTGTCATTGACAGAATTCTCCAATCACTGCCACCAAGCTACAAGAGCTTCGTGATGAACTATAATATGCAAGGGATGACTAAGACAATTCTGAGCTCTTGGCGATGCTAAAAGCAGCGGAGGTAGAAATCAGAAAGAGCATCAAGTGTTGATGGTCAACAAGACCACTAGTTTCAAGAAAAGGGCAAAGGGAAGAAGAAGGAAACTTCAAAAGAACAGCAAGAAAGTTCTGATCAGAGAAGAAACCAAGTCTGGACCTAAGCACAAGCGAGTGTTTTCTGCAAGCGGACTGGACCTTTGAGCGGAACTGCCCCAAGTATTTGGCGGATAAAAAGGATGGCAAGGTGAACAAAGGTATATGTGATATACATGTTATTGATGTGTACCTTACTAATACTCGTGATAGTTTTGGGTATTTGATCTGGTTACATTGCTAATATTTGCAACTCGAAGCAGGAACTACGAATAAGCGAAGATTGGCTAAGGGCGAGGTGACGATCTGGCGTTGGAAATGGTTCCAAAGTCGATGTGATCGCGATCGACGCGCTACCTCTACATCTACCTTGAGGATTAGTTTTAGACCTAAATAATTGTTATTTGGTGCAGCGTTGAGCATGAACATTATATCTGGATCTTGTTTAATGCGAGGCGGTTATTCATTAAATCGAGAGAATAATGGTTGTTCTATTTATATGAGTAATATCTTTTATGGTCATGCACCCTTGAAGAATGGTCTATTCTTGTTGAATCTCGACGGTAGTGATACACATATTCATAATGTTGAAGCCAAAAGATGCGAGTTGATAATGATAGTGCAACTTATTTGTGCACTTGCCGTTTAGGTCATATCGATGTAAAAAGCATGAAGAAACTCCATCTTGATGGGCTTACGGAATCACTTGATTATGAATCACTTGGTACTTGCGAACCGTGCCTCATGGGCAAGATGACCAAAACGCCGTTCTCGGAACTATGGGCGAGCAACTGATTTGTTGGAAATCATACATCTTGATGTTTGTGGTCAATGAATGTTGAGGCCTTGGCGGGTATCGTTATTTTCTCACCTTCACAGATGATTTGAGCAGATATGGGTATATCTACTTAATGAAACACAAATCTGAAACATTTGAAAAGTTCAAAGAATTTGAGTGAAGTGGAAAATCATCGTAACAAGAAAATAAAGTTTCTGATCTGATCGTGGAGGAGAATATTTGAGTTCTGAGTTTGGTTTACATTTGAAACAATGTGGAATAGTTTAGCAACTCCGCCCGGAACACCACGGAGAAATGGTGTGTCGAGCGTCGTGTCGTACTTTACTAGATATGGTGCGATCTATGATGTCTATTTCGATTTACGCTATCGTTTTGGGGTTATGCTTTAGAGGCGGCGCATTCACGTTGAATAGGACACCGTCAAAATCCGTTGAGGCGGCGCCTTATGAACTGTGGTTTGGCAAGAAACCAAAGTTGTCGTTTCTTAAAGTTTGGGGCTGCGATGCTTATGTAAAAAACTTCAACCAGATAAGCTCGAACCCAAATCGGAAAATGTGTCTTCATAGGATACCCAAAGGAGACTGTTGGGTACACCTTCTATCACAGATCTGAAGGCAAGATTTTCGTTGCTAAATTCGGATCCTTTCTAGAAGAAGTTTCTCTCGAAAGAAGTGAGTGGGAGGAAAGTAGAACTTGATGAGATAAGCATATCTGCTCCCTTATTGGAAAGTAGTTCATCACAAGAAATGGTTCTGTGACAACTACACCAATTAGTGAGAAACTAATGATGATGATCATGAAGCTTGAGATCAAGTTACTCTTGAACCTCGTGGGTCAACGAGTAAAATCGCACGAGTGATGCGGTAATCTTATTACGGAAGTCATGTTACTTGACCATGGCGAACCTACAAACTATGAAGAAGCGATGGTGAGCCCAGATTCCATAAAATGGCTGGAAGCCATGAAATCTGAGATGGGATCCATGTATGAGAACAAAGTATGGACTTTGGTTGACTTGCCCGATGATCGGCAAGCCATTGAAAATAAATGGATCTTTAAGAAGAAGGCGCCGATGGTAATGTAGCTGTCTACAAAGCTCGACTTGTTGCAAAGGTTTCGACAAGTTCAAGGGGTTGACTACGATGAGACTTTCTCACCGTGGCGATGCTTAAGTCTGTCCGAATCATGTTAGCAATTGCCGCATTTATGATTATGAAATTTGGCAAATGGATGTAAAAACTGCATTCTTGAATGGATTTCTAGAAGAAGAGTTGTATATGATGCAACAGAAGGTTTTGTCGATCAAAGGGTGCTAACAAAGTGTGCAAGCTCAACGATCAATTTATGGTGCGGTGCAAGCCTCTCGGAGTTGGAATAAGCGCTTTGATAGTGTGATCAAAGCATATGGGTTTATCTGAGACTTTTGGAGAAGCTTTGTATTTACAAGAAAGTGAGTGGGAGCTCTGTAGCATTTCTAATATTATATGTGGGCGACATATTATTGATTGGAAATGATATAGAATTTCTGGATAGCATAAAGGATACTTGAATAAAAGTTTTTCAATGAAAGACCTCGGTGAAGCTGCTTACATATTGGGCATCAAGATCTATAGAGATAGATCAAGGCGGCAATTGGACTTTCACAAAGCACATACCTTGATAAAGTTTTGAAAAAGTTCAAAATGGATCGAGGCAAAGAAAGGTTTTTACTGTGTTACAAGGTGTAAGATTGAGTCGGACTCAATGCCCGACCACAATGAGAAGATAGAGAAAATGAAAGATGTTCCTATGCTTCAGCCATAGGCTCTATCATGTATGCAATCTGTGTACCAGACTGGCGTATGCTTAGGCTGTAAGCTTGGCGGGAAGGTACCAAAGTAATCGAGGTGGATCCTTTGGACAGCGGTCAAGAACATCTGAAATACGAAAAGGACTAAGGATATGTTTCTCGTATATGGAGGTGACAAAGAGCTAGTCGTAAATGGTTACGTCGATGCAAGCTTTGACACTGATCCGGACGATTCTAAATCATAAACGGATCGTGTTTTTATTAAGCGGTGGAGCTGTCGGTTGGTGCAGTTCTAAACAAAGCGTCGTGGCGGGATCTACATGTGAAGCGGAGTACATAGCTGCTTGAAGCAGCAAATGAAGAATCTGGATGAAAGAGTTCATTTCCGATCTAGGTGTCATACCTAGTGCATCGGGACCGATGAAGATCTTCTGTGACAATCTTGGTGCAATTGCCTTGGCAAAGGAATCCAGATTTCACAAGAGGACCAAGCACATCAAGAGGCGCTTCAATTCCATTGGGACCAAGTCCAAGTGGGAGACATAGAGATTTGCAAAATACATACGGATCTGAATGTTGCAGACCGTTGACTAAGCCTCTTCCACGAGCAAAACATGATCAGCACCAAGACTCCATGGGTGTTAGGATCATTACTTTGTAATCTAGATTATTGACTCTAGTGCAAGTGGGAGGCTGAAGGAAATATGCCCTAGAGGCAATAATAAAGTTATTATTTATTTCCTTATATCATGATAAATGTTTATTATTCATGCTAGAATTGTATTAACGGAAACATAATACATGTGTGAATATATAGACAAGCAGTATGTCACTAGTATGCCTCTACTTGACTAGCTTGTTAATCAAAGATGGTTATGTTTCCTAACCATGAACAAGGAGTTGTTATTTGATTAACAAGGTCACATCATTAGTTGAATGATCTGATTGACATGACCCATTCCGTTAGCTTAACACTTGATCGTTTAGTATGTTAATGCTTTCTTCATGACCCATACATGTTCCTATAACTATGAGATTATGCAACTCCGTTTACGGAGGAACACTTTAGGTACTACCAAGCGTCTGGCGTGGCTGGGTGATTATAAAGAGTACTACAGGTGTCTCCAAAGGTACTTGTTGGGTTGGCGTATTTGAGATTAGGTTTTGTCCTCCGATTGTCGGAGAGGTATCTCTAGGCCTTCTCGGTAATACACATCACTTAAGCCTTGCAAGCATTACAACTAATGAGTTAGTTGTGAGATGATGTATTACGGAGCGAGTAAAGAGACTTACGTAGCGAGATTGAACTAGGTATTGGATACCGGCGATCGAATCTCGGGTAAGTAACATACCGATGACAAAGGAACAACATTATGTCGTTATGCGGTTTGACCGATAAAGATCTTCGTAGAATATGTAGGAACCAATATGGGCATCCAGGTTCCGCTATTGGTTATTGACCGAGAATGGTTCTAGGTCATGTCTACATAGTTCTCGAACCCGTAGGTCCCTTGCAACAACGTTTGATGTGAGTTCATTATGAGTTTATAAGTATTGATGCACGAAGGTTGTTGAGTCCGGATGTGATCACGGACATGGCGAGGAGTCTCGAAATGGTCGAGACATAAAGATTGATATATTGGAAGCCTACATTTGGACATCGGAAGTGTTCGGGTGAAATCGGGATTTTCTGGAACAGGGAGGTTACGGAACCCCGGGAGTCCATGGGCCTTAATGGGCCATGGGAGAAGAGGAAGGGCAGGCCAAGGTGGGCTGCGCGCCCCCTCCCCTCTAGTCCGAATAGGACAAGGAGAGAGGCGGCGCCCTCCTCTTCCTCCTCCTCAATCCTAGTCCAACTAGGAGAGGGAGTCCTACTCGGTGGGAGTAGGACTCCTCCTTAGTCGCGCCTCCCCTAGGGCGGCCACCTCCCCTTGGCTCCTTTATATCACTGGGGCAGGGGCACCCCATGACACACAAGTTGATCTCTGGATCTTTCCTTAGCCGTGTCGGTGCCCCTTCCACCATATTCCACTTGGTCATATCGTCGCGGAGCTTAAGTGAAGCCCTGCGCGGAGAAGTCATATCGTCGCGGAGCTTAAGCGAAGCCCTGCGTCGGTGGAGCATCAACATCGTCCTGCCCGTCGTCTTGTGGAACTCATCCCGACACTTTGCTGGATCGGGTCAGGGGATCGTCATCGAGCTGAGCGTGTGCAGAACTTCGGAGGTGCCGTCGTTCGGTGCTTGGATCGGTCGGATCGTGAGGCGTCGACTACATCAACAGCGTTGTTATAGCGCTTCGCTTCGGTCTCACAGTGCGTGGGCGGACCTCTCCCTCTCGTTGCTATGCCATCACCATGGTCTTGCGTGATCGTAGGAAAATTTTTGAAATTACTCGTTCCCCAACACATGCCCTGCAAAAACAAGTTAGGCGTCCTCTACTTTGTTGTTGCAAGTTTTCACGTGGCTGCTACGGGCTGAGCAAGAACCGTTCTTACCTACGCATCAAAACCTAGCGATAGTTTGTCAAGTTGGTGCTGTTTTAACCTTCGCAAGGACGGGCGTATACTTTTCAGTTCAACTAAAGTGAGAGAGCACAGACACACCGCCGGTCACCTTTAAGCAACTAGTGCCAAGCGGTGAAACCAGTCTCGCGTAAGCGTCTGGCGTAATGTCGGTCGGGCGCTTCATCTCACAATACCGCTGAACCAAAGTATGACATGCTGGTAAGCGGTATGACTTATATCGCCCACAACTCACTTGTGTTCTACCGTGCATATGACATCAGCGCATAAAAACAGGGCTCGATACCCTTGTTGGGAGCGTGGTAATTTCAAAAATTTCCCTCGCACGCCAAGACCATGGTGATGGCATATAGCGAGAGGAGAGAGTGTCGTCCACGTACCCTCGTGAGGCCTCCGGTTCTTGGCCTTCACTCGGTGGCGCTCCTGGGCTCGATCCAAAACTCGGGAGAGGTTCCGCGGCCGGGCGTGGGGCGATCTTGATTTCTACCGGCGGGGCCGCCTAAGCACCTGAAACCGGGTGGAATATGGTGGAGGGGCACCGCCCAGCTGAGAGCGATCTCAAGGATCAACTTTGTGTTCTGTCCCCTATATAAAACGAGGGCGGCCCGGCCAGGGGCGGCCCAAGGGAGGAGTCCTCCTCCTGGTGGAGTGGACTCCTTTCCTTCTAGGAAGAAGGAAGGGGGAAGAGGGAGAGGGAGGGAAGGGGGCCCCCCCCCCTCCTTGTCCAGTCGGACTCCCCCATGGGCGCCCACCTCCTGGGCCCTCTCTCCCCCTCTTAATAAGGCCCATTACTTCCCGGGCCGGTAACCCCTGGCACTCGGTTTCTCCGGAAACTTGGAACCTTTTTTCAAAATATGCCGTCAATATATCAATCTTTATGTCTCGATCATTTTGAACTCCTCGTCATATCCGTGATCACAAGGGACTCGAACTCCTTGGTACATCAAAATACAAACTCATAAATAACGTCGGAAACCTTAAGCGTGCGGACCTATGGTTCGAGAATAATTAACATAGGGCCCTTCGTTCAATAACCAAAGCGGGACCGGATGCCCAATTGGCTCCTACATATTCTCGAAGATCTTTATCGGTAACCGCATAACAACATCGTTGTTCCCTTTGCCATCGGTATGTTTTGCGGGATTTGATCGGTATCCAATACCTAGTTCAATCTGTTACCGAATCTCTTTACTAATTTAATGCATCATTGTAACTAACTCATTCTCATTGCTTGCAAGGCTTATAGTGATGTGCATTAAGAGGGGGATACCTCTCCAACAATGGTGACAAAACCTAATTCAAAATAACCCAACATGTACCTTTGGGAACACAGTACTCCTTTATAATCACCCGATTACGTTGGCGTTTGGTAGCACCAAAGTGTTCCTCCGTAGCGGGAGTTGCATAATCTCATAATTCGGGAACATGTATAAGTCATGAAAAAGCAATAGCAACATACTAACGATCAAGTGCTAGGCTAACGGAATGGGTCATTCAATCAGATCATTCTCCTAATGATGTGATCCGTTTAAATGACAACTCATGTCTATGGTTAGGAA